>WSYH01011500.1:0-20754 GCA_036426205.1 Ascaphus truei | reverse complement strand
CCGCCAGAGCACCAGGTTCGCTCCTAGAGGAAAGTTGTTCCAAATAAACTCCTCCTCCCAATTGTCCATGAATAAGTTGGCATAACTAGGAGCAAACCTCGTGCCCATAGCGGTACCACATTTCTGAATGTAATAGTGTGAATTGAAAGTGAAATATTTGTGCGACAAAATAAACCAAATACTGTCAATCAGAAAATTCCTTTTAGTAAGTGAATAACCACTAGAGTTCTCCAATTTGCGAGACACGGCTTGGCAGCCTTGATGATGATCAATAATGGTACAGTATATAAAGATGTTGCATCAGCCGTGGCAAGTATGTAACCATGCTGCCATTTAAGATCTTTCAAAATTTGTAATATATGTGTCGTGTCTCGCAAATAGGATCTACCACCAGTGACTAAAGGTTGGAGATGGTGATCAATAAATTGTGAAAGGTTTGAAGTGAGGGAAGAGATACCAGAAATAATAGGTCTCCCCGGGGGTGCAGTTAAATTCTTGTGTATTTTAGGTATAAAATAAAATAACGGTGTGCGGGGAAACTGAACTGACAAAAAATTGAACTCATCTTCACATATCGCCCCACTATCTACGCCAGAGGTCAGCAATTCTCCAAGTTCGGCCTTGAATTGAACCAAAGGGTCACTGGTAAGGGGAAGGTATGTGGTCTTATCTCCCAGTAATCTCATGGACTCCTCTAAGTAATATTCTTTGTCCATCACCACAATACCCCCACCCTTATCAGCCGATTTGATGACAATAGAGTCATTCTTTTCTAAGTTTTGCACTGCCTCCTTCTCCTGAATGTTAAAATTGTCTTTTTTAATTTTATATGTTCTACAGGAATTCTCTAAATCTGTACTGACCATCTCAACAAAGGAGCTCACCAGATGCCCTTGGGCAAACTTTGGGTAAAAGGTGGATGCTTTCTTAAAGATCCTTTCTTGTTATTTTATTTTATACCTAAAATACACAAGAATTGTTGTCGCACAACTATTTCACTTTCAATTCACACTATTACATTCAGAAATGTGGTACCGCCAGAGCACCAGGTTTGCTCCTAGTTATGCCAACTTATTCATGGACAATTGGGAGGAGGAGTTTATTTGGAACAACTTTCCTCTAGGAGCGAACCTGGTGCTCTGGCGGCGCTACATTGATGACGTGATTTTTGTTTGGGCAGGCACACAGGATTCACTAGATGATTTTTGCACATACCTTAATCACAATCACTTTAACCTTAAATTCACTTGTAGTTTTAGCACTGAACATATCGACTTTTTGGACCTTCACATATACGTCAAAAATGACATATTGCACACTAAGACCTTTTTTAAGCCTGTGCAGGCGAATAACTATGTGCGCGCAGATAGTCAGCATAATCCACAGTGGCTGCTAAATATCCCAAAGGGCCAACTAGTGCGTCTTAAACGTAACTGTTCCGAAGAAGAGACATTTAAGAAACAAGCAGAAGATTTAAAACAAAAATTTATCAGTAGAAAATATTCAGAGTTTGATTTAAATGAGGCTTTTAATCAGGTCAACAGGATACATAGGGACACTTTACTTCAATATAATGTCAAAAAAAAGGACACATTAGAAAGGTGTAACAATCAGGTAGCGTTCATCACTCAATACAATGAGATGGCGCCAAAAATAAAACAAATTATAAACAAATATTGGCCAATTTTATTACAAGATGAAGTGTTAGTGGATATTCTCCCAAAAAAAGCTAACATTATATTCTCAAAGGCCAATAACCTGAAATCAAAGTTAGCTCCGAGCTGTCCGGTAAAACAACATAAGCAGAGACAAGGAGGGAGCTAAAAAGGTTTTTTCACCTGTGCTAAGTGTGTAGCATGCTCCTTTAGTAAGAATGCCAGACAGTTTACATCTAGCGTCACCAATAGGAGCTACTCCATACAAAAATTAATTAACTGCCACTCTATGTATGTTATATACCTATTACAATGCCCTTGTGGCTTACAGTACGTAGGTAGAACAGGGAGAACGTTCCAAAGACGTGTGTATGAGCATATTTACAATATTAGGAGGGGCTTGGTGACACATAGTGTCTCACATCACTTTCTCTTGTGTCATGACAAAAACCCTAAGGGTCTTATTTGTCAGGCCATTGAGCTGGTTGATGCTAATCCAAGAAGGGGGAGTAGGCTTCAGCAGGCTAGCATGCGTGAAGCTTACTGGATATATGAACTTAAAACCCTCTCCCCAAAAGGAATGAATATAGATTTTGAACTTAAAGCCTTTCTGTGAATTTTTCTACTGCTCTGCCTCTCAATATTTATTTATTTATTTTTTTAATGCTTTTTAATGATTTTATGTATTAATGTTATTATGTTTAATGTTGTAAGTGTTCGTGTTTCATGTATTGTCTAGCATAGGCCCATCCTATGTGCTGCCTTGAGCCTGTCCCACATGGGGTTAATATTATGCAATCATCAATTAACCAATTGGAACTTAGGACTGGGTTAATATTATGCAATCATCAATTAACCAATTGGAACTTAGGACTCACGGTATATATACCATAGAGTCCAAGAGGTTAGCACATCCCTTGAAGAAGTACGCGCATGCGTACGAAACGCGTCGGGAAGTTTCGAGTGTTTTTAGAGCTTGTCCTGGTTGTGGAGAAGTCGGGAAGTTTCGAGTGTTTTTAGAGCTTGTCCTGGTTGTGGAGAAGTCTGCAGTTCCCTGTGGAGAAATTTGCAGTAACAGCGGATTCGTGGTGGTATCGTGGAGAGCCTGCGGAGGAACAGCAAAGGAGGAACGTCTGTGGTGGGACTTCAGTGGACGTGACGTCACATCCGCCCGGAAGTCCTGTCATTTGAGTGACCCATCTTGGGTGTACTTTGAGCAAGGGGGGCTGTGAGCAGGGGGGGATGTTTTGTCCCAATTTTGCCCGACCACCCCAAAAAAAAAAAAAATGAAAATTTAAAAAAAAAAATAATTATAAAAAAACGGGAGCCACGTGAAAACCGCGTTATAACCGATTTCGCGTTATAACGGGTCGCGCTATAACGGGGTTTGCCTGTATATATAGTATAATATATATTTTTACAGGTTTTTTCAATTGGATATTTCTATTTTTATGTTTTTCAATGCCCATTGACTGCTAATGTATTAATCTGTACCTGTTTATGGTACAGATGAATACAGTAATAGCCAATGCATTTTTTGGCAAATGCATTTCTTCTATTGACTGTTATATTTTCTATGTATGTTTATTGTTTTGATTAAATTGTGTTTAATTGTGATGGCTTGTTTTGATTTGTATTTTTTTACAGCTTGTTTAGCGTTTTTATTTAATGATGTAATTTGTTGGTTATTGGTTAAATGTATGTGTTGCCTAGTGGATGTATTAATTAATTGATGTGTTGGTGGCTGCTTTAACAGTATACTGTTGTGATGGCTTGTTTTGTTTTGTATTTTTTTACAGATTGTTGGGCGTTTTTATTTAATGAAGTTCTTTAATTTGTTGGCTAATGGTTTAATTTATGTGTTGGCTAGTGGATGTATTAATTAATTGATGTGTTGGTTACTATTTTTATATATGGAATGCATTGTTTGGTTAGTGGTGTGAATTCTTTAATTGATTGTATAGTGGTGTGACTTATTTAATTGATTGGCTAGTGTGTTTTTTTTTAATTGATTGGTTGGCTAGTGGTTTTATTTATGATTGTATTTTGCTATGTATGTGTAGCCATGCATAATAATGACTGCATACATCTTCTCTATTGGCAGTAAGTCCTGGTAAGTACAGGCCTGCCAACAGTAGTTATGGAGGTTTTCCCTCACACCCTGGTGTGGTGCCCTGTGTAAGGAAGGGAGTGGCTGTATGCTCTGAGTCCCTGGATAGTGACATCAGAGATGTGCCTGCCCCCTGAGGTATAAAGGGCACAGCACTGTCAGTTAGTGTTGTTGCAAGGTGTTAGACCGGTTAGACCACACGGGCCAATGTGAGATTGGGTGGGTCAGACAAATGGGGTCCAGCCGTTACAATTGGAGGCGCTGCTGAGATACCTGTTAACAGGACAGGCTTTTGCTAGGCACACGCTAGGAAACAGAGAGAGTGTCTGCTGCCACTTTGTGCTACGTGGGACAGAGCCAGGGGTGGTCGGGGAGCTGCTGGAGCTGCAGGCCGCACAGACGCCTTGGGATCCGTTAGGGGTTAGTGAGTCTGGAGCAGGGGGCTATTGCTGTTCTAGTCGCCTTGAGGTAGCGCTAGCGGGGGACGCCTGAAGGGGTAAACTGGTAACTTAGGGCAGGAATTCTGGAAGGGTCCGCACTAGGCTAGCCAACAGTAGGTCGACGCCCAAAGTACTCCTGGTCATCCGTGTGGAGGGTGTGGAGACTGTGGTGTGTCTTTGCCTGCAGTGCAGACTGCCGGGCGGAGCCGTGGGCAGCAGCCGGGAGCACTATGGAACGAGAGTGCAGGTCCCGAGGAGTCGGAGTCAGGTTCGGTGCTCCCGACGGAGAAACCCAGCCATCGGAGAGGTGATCACCGAGGAGCCCATCGCCGGTCTCCTACTGGGATGTCTCGGCCGAATGGCAAGTTAGAATCCTCGGACGAGGAGTGTGCTAGGCTGTCGAGTAAGATAGTCATAAAAAGGGACTGCCATACTATTGGTACGCCTTGGAGACATGCCATTCCTCGTGGTGTGGAGACACGGAGTCGAGTGTCTCCAGTACCGCGACCACCCGATCGCTGGAGTCCCACTGCCATGGTGACTAGTGGATCGGAAGGAGGTCGATCCACCCCGACCCTGCGAGGTACTAAGATGACACAGTGCCTGTCGCAGACCCAGGGGGTGGAGGAGAAAGAAGAGCGAGTCCAGAGCCAGACTGGATCGCGCAGCAGACGGGCGTTGCCAGATGTCCTCGTGGAGGAAGAGATCCCGATTGGGGATCCAACCCAAGATGGCGTCGCAGCACGTGCGTGTGCGGAGGTGATTCCGGATGACCAGAGCGGCATCGAGTGGGAGATGATCGCGCCTCTGCGGTCGAGCAGCGGAAGTCGTTCACCTACTGCCAGACGGAATGGGCGCTCGAGTCGGAGAGTGAAGAGCCCAACTGCCGGTGAGAAAGAGAGACTTTGTGCCGAAGCCGAGACAGGTATTGCTGGGGAGCAGGTCGTAACCCTGCCTATACCTACGGTTCGGTCCCGTCCCCAAACCCCATCCACACCCAAGGTTAGCCCCAAGGCCCTAGCTAAAGCCCCTGTCCCCGTCACTATTTCATTCGGGTCCAGTTCTAGCTTAGGGTTGTCCGGGGAGTCACGGGGTCCTTCCGAGGATCGGACTGGAAGCCTGGACTGGGGAACTTCGGATGATGGGTCGGAGGGAGGATGTCCCGACAAGTGTCGGTATCCAGTGATTGCCCTAGTGTGCTAAGCATTACCGTTAGAAACACCGCACAGTACAAAGGAGTTGTTGAGCGATCTGAGGGTACGTCCGGGGTATCTTCGGGTGGGCCTGATGAGGAGTCGATAGAGGAGTCTATAGAACCTAGCTCCGAAGAACGGAAGGAGACTAGGTGGTGGGCCCCGTTGTATGAGGGGTATGTTGCTTGGTTCGACCGCACCCGATTTATCCTAGAAAGGGAGGGGGTGGTTGATCACTGGTGGGCTGCCGGTGACTTTGATGACGAGGCATACCTTAGGGCCCTATGGGTAAGGTGGGATCGCATCCAGGCAGGCCTTATTATCCCAAAGGGGTCCGCAGGGTTGGATGACCCGGTAGAGACCGATGAGCCCCTGACATGGGTGCTGCCCGGGGCGGCTGGTGAAAGTAAGTTGACCAGGGCTTGCCGAGCTGAACGGGCTATTGCGGCAAAATACAGAAGGTCGCATGGGCTTGATTACCCGTATGTCCCGGAACCTCTAATGAGAGAGATAGAGGAGAATAGGGAGAGATGGCTTAAAAACGATATCCAGCACTATATCGTAGAAAAAGGGGGAGCCATTAAAGGAATTCAGGCCGAGCAGAGGGTAGCTCAACTTATGCGGGTCTGGAAGATAGGACGCAGTGTGTACATGCACAAAGTGGTGTATTGCAATGAGCGAGGGATACCACGGGAATACAGCGTGACTGTGCATGATGCCGCGGGGCGGGAGGTGAAGAAGCCAGATCCTCGACATTACTATTGAGTGCCAAATTAGAGTGGTCTGCTTTTTCGTTAGCGCTCCCTGCTGGTCAGTGAGTGAGATGGGCTTGCATTATTATGTTAATGTGATGATGTTTGCCATGTTATTTGTGTGTTCTTTTGCAGTGTTTCCTGGCGCAAGGTACACCAACTTTAGGTCCCAGCCGGGACGGTGGGTATTAACCAGGGGGAGTATGTAGCCATGCATAATAATGACTGCATACATCTTCTCTGTTGGCAGTAAGTCCTGGTAAGTACAGGCCTGCCAACAGTAGTTATGGAGGTTTTCCCTCACACCCTGGTGTGGTGCCCTGTGTAAGGAAGGGAGTGGCTGTATGCTCTGAGTCCCTGGATAGTGACATCAGAGATGCGCCTGCCCCCTGAAGTATAAAGGGCACAGCACTGTTCCCGGTCGTTTTTTTTTTTATTCCGGGGACGGTGATTGTAGTTAAGCGGACCGCCTAGTTTTTCGTGATTCAGCATCTGGTAAAATGTATGCTCCTGCATAAGGGATTGCAGGAATACTTTTGTGACCCTAGTGCAGTAACTAGCGGTAGCAGAGTGACCAATCAAGTCTGTCTAAGCCACACCTCACTGTGGATTATGCTGACTATCTGGCGCGCCAATAGTTTTTTCGCCTGACAGGCTTAATAAAAAAAATCTCTTTTTTAATTTTAAAAAGGTTATTAGTGTGCCAATAGGTCTTTTGACGTATATTGTGAAGGTCCAAAAAGTCGATATAAGGCTCCACAAAAAGCGAAGAGGTTCAATGCTAAAATACAAGTGAATGAAGGTTTAAAGTGATTGTGATTAATGGGATGTGCAAAAATCCATCTAGTGAATCCTGCTGTGCCTTTTTCTGCTCCAAACAAAAAATCAGGTAATCAATGTAGCCCGCCGAGCCACCAGTTCGATCCTAGAGGAAAGTTGTTCCAAAAAACTCCTCCCTCCCAATTGTCCAGGAATAAGTATGGCATAATGGAGCAAACCTCGTGCCATAGCGGGTACCACATATTTCTGAAAAAACTAAATGTAATTAGTGTGAATTGAAAAGTTGAAAATCTCTGGTGCACAAAATAAACCAAAATACTGTCAATCAGAGAAAATTCCTTGTGTAGCTTTTTGAAGTGAATAACCACTAGAAGTCTCCAATTGCGAGACACGGATTCTTGGCAGCCCTGATGATGATCAATAATGGTCTACAGATATTATATAAAGATGTTGCATCAGCCTGGTAATGTATCTTGTAACCATGAGTGCCATTTAGAATCTTTCAAAATTTGTAATATATATGTGTCGTTTTTTTTGCTCTCGCCAAATAGGGTCTACCACCGTGACTAAAGGTTGTGGAGATGGTGATCAATAAATTGTGTTAAAAGGTTTTTGATGTGAGGGGAAGAAAAGTGAGTTCAGTGAGGGAAGAGAGAGAAGATACAGAAGTATAATAGGGTCTCCCCGGGGGTTTCCGCAGTTGGGGGGGGGAAGAGGGTACACCAGGGTTTTGTAATGTGAAGGGTAGTAAAATGGCAGTGGGTTGAGTTGTTGTTTTTATCGGGTTGCAGTTAAAGTTTTGTTAATGGGGCAGTTAACGTTTTTAAATTCTTGTGTATTTTAGGTATATAAAAATTAAATATAAAAATAACCGGAGTGTGCGGGGAGGAGGGAAAGGAACAACTGAACTGACAAAAATTGACACTCATCTTCACATATGCCCCATCCCTATCTAGCCAGACGGAGGGTCATCAGCAATTCTCCAAGTCGGCCTTTGAATTGACCAAAGGGGTCATGGTAAGGGGACGGTTGTGGTCCTTCAGTCTCCACAGTAAGTAATCTCATGGACTCCTCTAAGTAATATTCTTTGTCCATCACCACAACTAACCCCCACCCTTATCAGCCGATTAGTTTGATGACGAATGTACATATAGAGTATTCTTTTCTGAAGTTTACACTGCCTCTCTCTGGAATGTTTAATAAAATTGTCTTTTTTAATTTTATATTGTTCTACAGGAATTCCTCTAAATCTGTACTGACCATCTCAAACAAAAATGAAGCTCCCAGATGCCCTTGGGCAACTTGGGTTAGTAAAAGGCTGGATGCTTTCTTAACGATCCTTTTCTTTCGTGTTATTTTATTTTTATACCTAACAATACACACAAGAATTTCGTGGTCGCACCACTATTTCACTTTCAATTCACAATATTACATTCAGGAAATGTGCCCTGGTACCGCTATGGCACGAGGTTTGCTCCAGTTATGCCAACTTGATTCATGGACATTGGCTGTGGGGTGCACGGAGTAGTTTAGGGAGTTTATGGAACAACTTTCCTGCTTGGACGCGAAAACGGGGGAGAGGGCGGCGATGAAAGACGATGACAGTGATGACGTAGATTTTTGTTTGGCAGGAACATAGGATTAATCGAATGATTTGTTGAACATACCTATCACCAATCACTTACACCTTTAAAAGGAACCACTTGTAGGTTTTGCCATGACACAGATGCGACATTCTTTTTGGACTTCACATATACGTGCAAAAATGACATATTGCACACTAAGGACTTTTTTAGGCCTGTGCAGGCGAACTAAACTATGTGCGCCGCCAAGGGAGATTGAGTCGCATAATCACAGTGGCTGCTAAATATCCCAAAGGGCCAACTAGTGACGCAGCCCTCTTTAACGTAACTGTTTCGAAGAAGAGACATTTAAGAAAAAAGCAGAAGATTTTTTTTTTTTTTTTTTAAAACAAAAAATGTCCTTAGTGTAGTAGGAAAATATCATGAGTTTGATTTTCTTGTATGTAGGCCTTCTTAATCAGGTCAACGGATTACCATAAGGGACACTTTACTTCAAAGATATGTCAAAAAAAAAAGGGACAAGTAGAAAGGTGTTGTTTGTGCTTGTAAACTCAGGGTAGCGTTTCATCACTCAATACAATGATAGGGATGATGGGAGAAAAAATAAAAAAAAATTTCAAAAAAATGGGCCACAAGTTGATGACAAGAGGAAAGTGAGGTAGGGAATATTCTCCCAAAAAAAAAGATAACATTATATTCTCAAGGCCAATAACCTGAAATCAAACGTTTAGCTCCGAGCTGTCGGGTATAAAAACACATAAGCAGAGACAAGGAGGGAGCGTAAAAGGTTTTTTCACCTGTGCTAAGTGTTGTTAGCCTGCTCCTGTATAAGAATGCCAGACAGTTACATCTAGCGTCACCAATAGGAGCTACTCCATACAAAAATTCATTATTAACTGCCAACTCTATGATGTTATATTACCTAGTACAATTGCCCTTGTGGCTCAGTACGTAGTATAGTAGAACAGGGAGAGGGAGAACGTTCCAAAGACGTGTGTATGAGCATTTTACAAATATTAGGAGGGGCTGTGGGGACACATAGTGTCTCACATCACTTTTCTTTGTGTCATGACAAAAACACTAAGTGTTCTTATTTGTCAGGCCATTGAGCTGGTTGATGCTAATCCAAGAAGGGGGAGAGAGGCTTAAGCGGCAGCTTGAGTGAAGCTACTGGATATATGAACTTAAAAACCCTATCCCCAAAAGGAATGAAATATAGATTTTGAACATTACAGCCTTTCTGTGAATTTTTCTACTGCTCTGCCTTCTCAATATTTATTTATTTATTTTTTTAATGCCCCCCTTTTTAATGATTTATGTATTAATGTTATATGTTTCATGTGTAGTGTTCGTGTTCATGTATTGTCTAGCATAGGCCATCCTAGGTGCTGCCTGAGCCTCGTCCCACATGGGGGTTATATTATAGCAATCTAATTTTAAACCAAATTGGGAAATTAGGACTCAACGGTTTCTATATTATACCATAGAGGTCCAAGAGGTTTAGCACATCCCTGAAGAAAGTACGAGCATGCGTACGAAAAGCGTCGGGGATAGCAGCTTGAGTGCTTTTTAGAGCTTGTCCTGTTGTGGAGAGAAGTCGCAGTTCCCTGTGGAGAATTTGCCAGTTTTACGTTTAATCAGCGGGCGATTCGGTGGTGGTATCGTGGAGAGCACCAAGCCTGAGGAGGAAGTAACAGCAAAGGAGGAACGTCTGTGTGGGAACTTCAGTGGATCGTGACGTCACATCCGCCCGGAAACTAGTCATGTCATGTGAGTAGTGAACAATCTTACAACTATGTACGTGTCCATTCGAGGACGCCAACGAGAGTGCTCAACGGTCGCCATCTTGGAAAGCCCCAGCGCATGTTTCCAGTTCGTTGCATCGGTTTATATCCAGCATCTTGTGAGAGGGGTTCATGTCAATTTACCACCTCCGGATGAGAGTGTTATTTATTCTTCCACCAAGAAGATTAGCTTTGTCTTTAGTAATAGGGCCGTGTGTGTTTTTTCGTTTGTATTGTCGTGTGTGTCTTCTGTGTTGTTTTGTCTGGTCCCCAAGCCCTAGTGTTTGATGTACGCACCTATAATGTGTTCTTTATTCCTTTTTTTCCACATATACTTCATTGATGTGAGAATCCTTGATATTACCAGCTTTATAGGACTCCATGGGGACTAGACACTAAATTGGTTTGATTTCACTTGTCTTGTCTAACCTGTGGCTGCCCGGTGCACGGACAGGAGACAAGTGGAGTTACTTGCTGCAGCTGGGGAGGGTTTGTCTGAAACTCAACAGCTCTGCAAGGAAGAGTGTGCCAGCAAAACCATGAGCGTTTCCTACAGGTCTGTGTGATTGGCTGTGAGAATCATGGGCCTTTTTTTTTTTTTTTTTTTTTCAAATTACGTCATTTTTTAAAGGGAATGAGCAGCCAATCAGAATGGCGTGCTTTATTTCCCTTTAACATGAAGTCATTAAATATAAAATGGGTGTCCATCACGTCCGCTCCGGTGGTACTACAACCAATCAGATATGGTGGGAACTGATATACAGGTGAACCCACATTATAGAGCGGTCTCGTGGCCCACCCAAGACCACCGCGTTAGTAACGATACCAGTCTGCGAAAAATACGAAATGGCCGCCGCAAAAAAAAATTTTTTTAAAGGGAGCTTGCATCAACTGCTTACAGCGTTTTCTCTGCCGGAGGGAAAGCTGAGAACCTCCAGCATTCCCAGACCCGATGGGGCAGAGCGGCAACAACACACAGATCTTACCTGTGCATTGGCAGCTCTGCTACCCGTCTCTGTTAGTGTCTTTAGGAATGCCAGCATAATCAACTGCTGTGTATTGTTGCGATGCACCTGCGCATGTGCCTGGGATCGCTTTCAAGAAGAGGACTATGGCGTCCCTGCCTTTGTTTACATGAGCCATGTGCCGTGACGCACAGACCCCGCTGGAACGGAACTGAGAGGAGCAGGGGGAACAGGAGCCCACATCTCAAAAGCCGCAGCGACGAGGCACAGAGCGCCCACAGAAAAACGTGTGAACACCGGTTTGAGAAGGGGTTATGTGAGTAGGGAGGGGTTACCGTTGTGCCAGGGGGGGGGATATTGTCGCGGAGGGTATGTTGACACATGTGAGCAGGGGGGGGATCTGTTGAGGTAGGGGGGGTACTGTGTGAGCAGGGTATTTTGAGGCAAGGGGGGCTTCGTGCGCAGGGGGATTGTTAATTGTCCCACAAATGACTATGTCCACCACACCCCAAAAAAAAAAAAGACTGAAATTTAAAAAAAAATAATTATAAAAAAAGGGAGCCACGTGAAAACCCCGCGTTATAACCGCTCGCGTTTATAACGGGTTCGCGCTATAAACGGGGGTTTCCTGCTATATTGTATAATTATATATTTTTTTACAGGTTTTTTTCATGGATATTTCTATATTTTTATGTTTTTCAAATGGCCATGACTGTCAATGTATTAACTGTACCTGGTTTATGGTACAAATGATACAGTAATAGCCAAATGCATTTTTTGGCAAATGCTTTCTTCTATTGACTGTTATATTTTTCTGCATGTATGTTTATGGTTTTGATTAAAGTTGGTTTAATTGTGGATGGCTGGTTTGATTGTGTTAGTTTTTTTTAACAGCTGTTTTTAGCCGTTTTTATTTAATGATGTAATTTGTTGGTTATTGTTAAATGTAATGTGTTGCCTAGGGATTGAATATAATTAATTGTGTTTGGTGGTCTGTTTAACATATACTGTTGTTGTGATGGCTTGTTTTGTTTTGTATTTTTTACAGATTGTTGGCGATTTTTATTTAATGAAGTTCTTTAGATTTGTGTTGGCTAATGGTTTTAGATTTATGTGTTGGTCGTGGATGTATTAATTTAATTGATGTGTTTGGTATACTATTTTATTATGGATATGCATTGTTTGTTAGTGGTGCTGAATTCTTTAATTGATTGTATTAGTGGTGTGATTTTATTGATGGCTAGGTGTGTATTTTTTTTCTATTGAGGGTGGCTATTGGTTTTATTTATGATTGTATTTTGCTATGATGTGTAGCCATGCCATAATAATGACTGCATACATCCTTCTCTATTGGCAGTAAGTCTCGGTAGTAAGGCCTGCCAACAGTAGTTATGGAGGATTTTTCCCTCACAACACCTGGTGTGGTGCCCTGTGTAAGGAAGGGATGGCTGTATGCTCTGAGTCCCTGGATAGTGACATCAGAGATGTGCCTGCCCCCCCCTGAAGGTATAAGGGCAACAGCACCTGTCAGTTAGTGTTGTTGCAAGTGTAGCCGCAGCAGTTGTGTGAAGCACTGTAAATGTATGCTCCTGCATAAGGGATTGCAGGAAACTTTTGTGACCCTAGTGCAGTAACTACGGTAGCAGAGTGACCAATCCAATCCGTCTAAGCCACACTGTGTCCAGGGACCTGGCGCCAGTGGTGATCTCCCTAGGAGAAAGGGAATCCCAACTTCATACGGGAGGGCGACTGGCAAAGGGACAGCACGGAGAGATGTGCGGCTAGAGCCGGCACTGCATGGGGCAGTCTGCTACATCCCAACCACAATAAAGAGTCGGTTCAAAAGAAACCCCCATGTGTGCAGTGGGAGATTACTCTACAGTGGACGTCACCACCGAAGGAGTTCCTCCACCAGGACCATCTTCCCTGCGGAAGCATAGATCCTGATGAGGTGGAGGCGCTGCACGTGAAGTAAGTTGGTCTGTAACCCTACCTCAGATGTACCGTCTGCTGCATCCTCTATAACACCAAGCGGGAGACTCAGGAGTCCTGTTACTTGCAGGTGCACCACCAACATGACCTTGTAATGAGGACCGGTTAGTACCACACGGGCCAATGTGAGATTGGGTGGGTCAGACAAGGGGGGTCCAGCCTTACATTGGAGGCTGCTGCTGAGATATGCCTGTTAACAGACAGCTTTTCTAAGGCCACGTCTAGGCAACAGATAGAAGTGCTCTGCCACTTGTGCTGCGTGGGACGAGCCAGGGGTTCAGGGAGATGCTTGGATGCATGCCGCAAAGGACGCCTTGAGGATCCGTAGGGGTATTGAGTTGAGCAGGGGGCTATTGCTTGTTTCTAGTCGGCGCTGACGGTAGCGTAGCGGGGGACGCCTGAAGGGGTCAACTGGTACTTAGGGCAGGATATTTCTGGAAGGCCCGCACTAGGTAGCAAGTAGTCGAGCCCAAAAGTATTGACCCAAGTACTCTGCATTAGACCAGAGTACTCTAGTCTCCATCCAGATTCACTGTACCAAGGAGCACAGACTGGGGAACGTGTTACAGTAGACACAGAAAAGTGATCCTACGCTGTGTAGTGCAAACAGCCAAGTCCGATATCTACGTTAGGTACACAAGGTGTGCACAAAGGCATGTTTAATGTACGGATGTTGTAGGCTGCCCGCGCGTGAGCTCCCCGTACAGAGATCATGTGTTCAATCGATCAAAGAAAGACCTGTCGGAATGGAGGATCTGCAACGAGCGTAGAAGGTCAGGATGGGGCAGTGTAGAGAGAACCGTCAGAAGGTAGGTCTGCCACAGATAAAGGTCCAGGATGCGGGAGAGAGAACCGCAAAATGGAAGACTCTGAATAGAGTTAGAAGCGTCCAGGATTGCGGTCAGAGGAAGAACACGCATATGAACTGTGCGTGGAGCGAAGAACAAGGCTACGAGAACTCTTGTGTGTTTGTTGCTGGAATGCGTTGAAAGCCGTGGGCGCCGTGTTTTCATGTTTTGTTATGCTTGGAGCATGATATACCTGAGAATAATATGCGAGGCACAGTGTTATCCAATGGGGAACGAAATGGACTTTGTTATACCCACATTAAAAACAGTTCCAGACGCACCTCAAGGGAAAATAGACAATACTTACCAAATGGCGGGTTCCCCGTTCCCGGGAACCGCGTTGGCATGCTGCAGAAAGCTTGACACTTGCAGTTTGCTAATTGTTGGCCAGGAGTGCACAATGAGAAACTCCACCTGATGGGGAGTTTGGCGCGCAAAGCTGGCCAGCCGTGCCCTCCATTGACATGAACACTTCACTCTGTCCCTTGCTGATCAGGCCTACAAGTTCCTACGAGACATCCCCCTAGTTTCAACCAGGGGAGTGGTTTGCAGTTCCACCGGATATCGATGGAGAAGAGGAGAGGGTGCCAAACCCGCCCTTGCCTTCAGTTGCGAAGAGCCATTGACCAGTAAGACCTCTGAACGAGTGCCTCGCTGTGGAATATGGCTGAAGTGCTGATAAAGTGGACCAGAGCCGGTGATCTCTACGCATCCTACTCGGCGCTCCAGGAGGTTTCCTGGTCATCCGTGTGGAGGGTGTGGAGACTGTGGTTGTCTTTGCCTGCAGTGCAGACTGGCCGTGCGGAGCGTGGCAGTGAGGCCCGATGCCCCCACTGTGGACGGCAGTACAATGTGGCCTCATCGGACCACTTTTTTTACCGTACCAAGGTTAGTGGGATAGCGAATGTCCAGATTGCCATCGACAGCAGCCGGGAGAACTTGGACGAGTGAGTGCAGGCCGAGGTCGGAGTCAGGTCGTGCTCCGACGGAGAAACCCAGCCATCGCGAGGTGATCACCGGGAGCCATCGAGGTTCTCCTACTGGGATGTCTCGGCCCGAATGGCAAGTTAGAATCCTGGACAGGAGGTAGTGTGCTAGGCTGTCGAGTAAGATAGTCATAAAAAGGACTGCCATACTATTGGTACGCCTTGGGAGACATGCCATTCCTCGTGGTGTGAGACACAGGAGTCGAGTGTCCTCCAGTACCGCGACCACCCGATCGTGGAGTCCCACTGCCATGGTGACAGGGATCTGAAGGAGGTCGATCCACCCCGACCCTGCGAGGTACTAGATACACAGGCCTGTCGCAACCCAGGGGGGGAGGAAAGAGAAAGAATGAAGAAGTCCAGAGCCATACTGGATCACGCAGCAAGACCGGGCGTTTGCCAGATGTCCTCGTGGAGGAAGAGACCCGATTGGGGATCCAACCCAAGATGGCGTCGCAGCACGTTGGTGTGCGGAGGTGATTCCGGATGACCAGAGCGGCATCGAGGGAGATGACTCGCGCCTCTGCGTCGAGCAGCGGAAGTCGTCACTACTGCCATGACGGATTGGGTCGCTCAGTCGGAGAGTGAAGCTCCCAAGCGGTGGAGAAAGAGAGACTTTGTGCCGAGCCGAGACAGGTATTGCGGGGAGCAGCCGTAACCCTGCCTACTACGGTTCGGTCCCGTCCCCAAACCCCATCCACACCCAAGGTTTAGCCCCAAGGCCCTAGCTAAGCCCCTGTCCCCAGTCAAATTTCATTCGGTCCATTTCTATCTTAGGTGTCCTGGGAGTCACTGGTGGTCCTTCCGAGGATCGGACTGGAAGCCTGACTGGGTAACTTCGGATGATGGGTCGGAGGGAGGATGTCCCGACAAAGTGTCCGGTATCCAGTGAGTGTCCCTAGTTGTGCTAAGCAATTTACCGTTAGAAACACCGCACAGTACAAGGAGTTGTTGAGTTCGATCTGAGGGTACGTCCGGGTATCTTCGGGTTCCGTTGGGCATGATGAGGAGTCGATAGAGGGTCAAGTCTATAGAACCAGCTCCGAAGAACGGAAGGAGACTAGGTGGGGGCCCCGTTTGTTGAGGGGGTATGTGCTTGGGTTCGACCGCACCCGATTTATCCTAGAAAGGGAGGGGGTGGTTGATCATGGTGGGCTTGCGGTGTTTGATTTGATGACGGGATACCTTAGGGCCATACCTCATTGGGACATGGGTCCAGCCCCCGAAATCCGCCGCGCAATGGCCCGATTGAGGGGGCTTGAATTAAACGCGATCCCTCTGCTGCGAACCCCCTTCGTCCCGGATGACATCCACTCCATCACCTCTACCCTTCGACCGCCATCTGTCGATCTATTAATCACTATCGAAATCCCACCCACAGCCCCTGTTTACTCTCAGGTTGGGCCCTCCAACTGAAAATACCCCAGTGCATCCGCGGAAATTTTTAGTGGCATCCTCCTTCCCGGCGCAAAGCTCTCCTAGACTCTAAAAACCCCCGCTTCCTTCACCTCGGTCCTCACAAACACCCTCTGAACCGATATCCCTTCGACGACCCAGTCACACTCTTTGAACCGCATACCATTTTCCCCGCCTCCACAGGCCGCCTATTTGCACTTCGGTCTTCCCCGGGCCAGAACCCCCCTCACAATTCGCAGTGGACCGCACGGTGACCTGGCCCCATTTCTCGCACCCCCCCTCCTTCGGTTCCCGATGCCGCCGCCAAAACCAGGGAACCGACCCCAAATCGTCTTTACCAATCCCCCCCCTCATCCCTTCCATTCTCTACAACCTCCGTCAACTACCCGGCCACGCTGAGTCACTTATCAACTTCGCCCACGTGCCCAGACAAACCATATATTCCCTCATACCCCCATCTCTCAAGATCCGGTCCCCCGCCGATTCCCGCACACCCATCTCCCCCACGTCATACAGTTACCGCCCCCTCACCCTAAGAGGACCACCTGCCCCCTCCAGTCTACACTTCCTAGCGTTCCCCAGCGAAAGACCCTGACAATTGAAGCCCCCAGAAATCAGGGCACCGTAAGCAAGAGGATCTACCCTCCAGCAGTCTAACCACCCCTTGGAAATCAACTAGAAGCAAGTCTCTGCCCACGCCAACATCCGAAGGCATCGTCACTTCGCGGTGGATCCTCTCCGCCACGCACATCATTGCCCACCACACAGAATCCCCCCCCTCTCACCGCACCGGGCCATGGGCAAGGACGGAGGGCGTTTCCAACACACTAGCCCTCCCCCCATTTCTGGGGAGCCTGCTTTACTAGTCTTTACACGAGCCCCCGTAGGCGGACCAATCCCCTCCGCACATTTCTCGGGGCATGGACCCCTGGCACCTTAAGTTTCCAGCACGCCGCCAACCACGACGACACGCCGCAAACACAAACCTTCGCCCTACGGTTCTTTAAAGATGAGCGAAACGTACACACCAGTTTGTTTCCCATTCCAAATACCGCGAGGACAATTCTCCCCGGCGCCGTTCAGATGTTCACCTGTTCACCCATAACGTCAAAAATCTCTCTGTCGAATGTATGCCCAAACCTAAAGTACCATAAGAGCGGAAGATCACCTGAAACGCCCTCCGGTACCTATCCTTAGCACGCACACCTCCGCCCCATCTCCAAATTGCCTCTGTGCCCCCATTGCACTCTCTTCGTAGGGCAGCCCTCGGACCGGAGCCCTCTAGCTCACTGATCCCACCTTTAATCCTCACACCTCCCCTTTAGGCTACCCCTGAAAGTCCAACAGGGCATCTCGGCACGCTCTCCGATCCACGTATAAGCTGTCTTCAGCGACGCCGCCTTACGCTGGCCTGCAGCGCTGCGCCCACACAACACAGACCGAGATAGCGGAACCTTCAAAGTAGGGGAACAACCTCACGGCACAATCCCCGCCGCGAAATAACCCTCCCGCTACCCTCACAAAACTATCCTTGTTAACACGCCCTCGACTACACCGTGAACACCCGACTCCTCCAACGCGAACGCTTTCCGCAATTTTGCAGGTTCAAACTGCACGATTCCCTTCTCGCCGTCGCTGGACATAGATCGGGCATACCAGCGAGACTCCCCCCTCGTCCCCTCCTAACGTTTCCGCTTTCTCATCGCCCAACCCCCAACTCAACACCCCCTACCACCCACCGAAATACCAAGCTGGACCATCACCAGTACGTTGTCCCGTGAATGCTCCTAGTAGATCAAACATCCTACCACACTTCTCCGAAGACTCCTCCCCCCACTCCCTACACATCCAAACACCCAACTCTCTCCCACGACACCGCCAATAGGGAACGCCTTACTCCCCCGTCTGTACACCCCCTATCCCCCCCATATCCCACCCTGTTCAACACTTACCCCCAGAACAAGAGCGAACGCTTAACGCACGACGTCATCGGTCGGACTGAAGTCGCACCCATCGCATTCTCCTGCCCCCACCCACAGACCTACAAATCCCCTCACACCCCCCGCCAAATCGCCTCCCAGTTTAAACCCGACAGATCCCGACACCTCCCCTTCAACACCCTAAGTAACTAACAACTATTATTGGTATAAGGTATGCCATATAACATACACCCTTCCTTTTCTCTCTATGAGTAAACACTGTGTCCGGCGGACAAAGGTAATTCCTCCGACGACTATGACAGGCTCATCCACCCAACTCGTCACACTCTGGATCACCCAATCCCTAATCCCCCCCACTTTCCTCCAACACACCCGCCACCACACACCGCCCTTCCACCCGGATCATCGATAGGGTCTTGACCCTCGATCAATTGCCTGAGCTCCTCCCCTCATTTCCATCGACAGATTACATTAGCACCGCCACCCAAAGACACGCCGCCGTCAACAGAAAGTTACCTGGACAGCCATCCCAACCTCATCCCGACATGATCAGCCACCCCGCTCTCCGCCCCGGCCACCGGGTCACCTCGGTCACGCTTCCTATACTTAGCGTCTCCCTTCGCCGCTTCTTCCGCCCCCCCTCGTCCGCTTACGACCAACTGAAGATATTTGCCTGGGTGCTCTTTATTCGCCTCAAAACCCCAACATCATATCGATTGTAACAGGCTTACCTAAGGTGCGCCTGTTCTGGATCCTCCGTACCCTCTCTTCGAAAGCTCGACCCAGCTTCTCGCTCATAGTACACAAAGCTCTTTTCTTTGCCCCTCCCCGTGCACTGACCCGATACCAGTTTTCGTGAGCCACACAACTCGTCCTTTATCCAATTGTCTTAACCCCCTATGTACTACGACCGCCTATTTCACCCCTTTCCCTCCCCTCCGACTTTCCTCACCGCACTCACACCCACCCTCTCACGCCATCCCTCGCATCTCAGATTATTAGACCCATGCCATTTCAGGATCTCCTTCGCTTACTCCCACTCTCCCTTAGTGCAGTACACCCTCGCCCTTTACTCATGGTGCGACCACATCTCCGATCTGGGTAGTGCCCACACTGGTAAGTGTTGGGATCGATTCCAGGCAGGCGGCGCATTATTATCCCAAAGGGGGTCCCGCAGGGTTGGATGACCCGGTGGTGAGAGACCGAGAAGCCCCTGACATGGGTGCTGCCCGGGGCGGCTGGTTGAAAGTAGTTGCCAGGGCTTGGGGGAGCCGAGCTGAACGGGCTATGACGGGCAAAATTACAGAAGGTCGGCATGGGTTGATTACAGATGTCCGGAACCTCTAATGAGATGAGCAATAGAGGAGAATAGGGCGAGATTGGCCTTTTAAAACAGTTTTACTACAGCACTATCTCGTAGGAAAAAGGGGGGAGCATTAAAGGAATTCAGGGGCCGAGCAGAGGGGTTTCGAGCTCAACTTATTGGGGTATGGAAGACTAGGACGCAGTGTGTACATTACACAAAGTGGTTGTATTGCAACGTGAGCGAGGGATACACGGGAAATACAGCGTGGACCTGCCACACCGTCTGGATTATCCTCTACCTGTCTCCGGGAGGAAGAGGCGGAGGTCTGAGTCTCGCTCCGCGAGAGAGAAGAAAGCAACAAAGAGAAGACTGAACGGACCTCTGGATTGCCCGTCCAGTACCAGATGAACCCAACTCTACGTGTAATGTCATTTCTAGTTTCCTCTCCGACATCTATTGAGTGCCAAAATAAATTACGAGTGGTCTGCTTTTCGTTTAGCGCCCTGCTGGTCAGTGAGTGAGATGGGCTTGCAGTATTATGTTAATGATGATGACTGTTTGCATGTTATTTGTGTGTTCTTTTGGCAAGTGTTTACTGGCGCAAGGTTTACACCCAACTTTAGGGTCCCAGCCCTGGGACGGCTGGGTATTAACCCGGGGGAGTATGTAGCCATGCATCATAATTGACTTGCATACAGCTTCTCTGTTGGCAGTAAGTCCTGGGAAAGTACGGCCTGCCAACAGTACGGTGTTATGGAGGTTTTCCCTCACAGCCTGGTGTGGGGCCCTGTGTAAGGAAGGGAGTGGCTGTATGCTCTGAGTCCTGGATAGCGACATCAGAGATTGCTGCCTGGCCCCCCTGACGATAAAGGGCACAGCACTGTCAGTTAGGTGTGTTGCAAGGTGTTAGCCCAGCAGTTGTGTGAAGCAGCTGTGTAAAAGGTATTGCACTCATGCATAAGGGATTGCAGGAATACTTTTGTGAACCCGTAGTGAGTAACTGG
>WSYH01011499.1:2514-20757 GCA_036426205.1 Ascaphus truei | reverse complement strand
GGGGGGGGGCGCACAAGAAGTCCCGGCGCCCCTGTTCGCCACAGTCACAAGTGGCGAATGGCGACAGGGTTGCCCACCCTGGCTCTATATTATGATACTGCGTGTTATGTTACTGATCCCTATAGTAAACCCTTTTAGCCATAACCTTTGGTGTGGGCTGGTTACTTTATGGATGTTCCTATGTGAGGGCCATTCTACACCCCTAGAATCTCACATAGGTGGAGGCGCTGATTGAAGAAACGTTCCAGAGAAGCACCCCAGGTTCCCAGCAAGCGGAGGCTCAGGCCTCTTGTGAACCTGCAGGTATACGCACCACACCTGGTAACATATAGGTCCCCTCCTCACATAAACTCTATATGCGATTGGGTGGGGGAATACCCGTTACATATACATATGAGCATTATTTAAAAACAATAACCTATGGACATTTGCAGGTTCAAAAAACTAAACTTCGGGAACATCAAACGTTGGACTTAACTTGTAGAAAATTCAAGCCAAAACCTGAGAAAGGCTCATCTTCTGATTTGTTTTTTTGGTGTTGTTTTTTGTGTTTTTAATAAAAAGTTCACAGTTCATACGGGTTCATACAAATTTCAAAAATGAATTCAGCTTTTTTTTAATACTTTTTTACCAATCCAAAACCAGTTGAGTTCTGGAAAAATCAGAAACATTTTTTTGTTAGAATCAAAACCAAAACACAGACATGTTGCTTTTATTTATTGTATTGATTACTTATTACTAATTCAACTCTCCCATACAAAAATGATTGATAAACTTAAAAAAATACACACACTATATGAGAGGCAATTAGGGATATTGTCATTTTATATCATTATTGTATCACACTCAGTTTCTCCTCGGTTAGCTGAAATTCACACAAAAGAACAAAGGTCATTACAATTTCATAGATGGGACACCACACATTGCAAACCCCATGTGGCAGCAAAAAGGGTTAACTAGAAGAATTATAATGTTAGCAAATGTAAAACGGCATAAATAGCCATATAATGACCCACAAGCCCTGAGGAAGACCCTGGGAGCGGTCAAAACATTGGATATTTATTTGAGTATTTTTTTTTTATTTATTTACTATATTTTGTGTGTGCTGCATTTGTTACCCATCCTTATATGCTCATTTAGGAGTCTGGGCAGCCCCTTAGCAGTACTGTCATCCACTGACAAACTGCTCTTTTGGATTCCTGTTTTCATTTTTGCTTTTGACTATATTTTTAGGACATTTCTGTTTTTTTAACCAGTGTTACTGCACTGTGGCTCACACATAGAACATGTAGGGGGTTATTTACTAATGTTTCTCGGGTCCAAAACTTGGGCAAAGTCTGTGTAAAAATATTGCACCAGATTTTCTCAAAGCAAAAACTCCCATTGCTCTCCATGAGATTTCTTTTCTTTGATGAATATGGCTCAGTATTTTGCACAAGTTTTGCCCTACTTTTGCAGCCAGGAGACTTTAGTAAATAGACCCTATAGTGCGTATACATTTTAACCCATTAGGCACCACATACATGTCACACATCCCATGCTTTACACTACATCACTGTTTTGTTTCCTTGTCTTTCTATGCAGCTGAGGAAATAGAAAGGACACAGTATAACATTGGTCGTATAGGAACCACCTGATAGGGTCTGACCTTGATGTGGTTGCAGGCTTCACCTGTTTTGGCCAAAACCTTGAACAGTATGACCCATATTTATGAGAAGTAAAAACATAGAAATTAACTAAATTATTTGTCATATTGCATTGGGGCTTCTTGATTACTGTTTTCTAACTCCCCTGACATAGCAAAACTATAGCTGTCTCACATTTTAATCTGGTGTGTAACTGTTACTATACTGTTACTATATATATATGACAGCAACATCAACCAATCATCTCCTGAGGAAGTCACGCAACGTGACAAAACACGTAGAGACGGGGTGACGTCATCTCAGACGGACGTGTGGGAGGAGGTCCTGTGTTCTCCGGCACTTCTTTCAGCTGTTCTACCTGTGTTTCCAACATTGCATCACAGAAGGAAGCTCCTTTTGAGCATTGGAGACGCTGAAACGCTGCAGGACTCGTGGCAGGAGTCAGAAGCAGCTAAACCAGGTGCTCAGTATCACAATTGGAACCCCCCCCCCCCACTCCTGTAGATGATGCCCCATACAGATTCCCTCCAATGTACATGTTATTTTAACCTTTTGTAAGTGTATCTCCTAGGGACACTCTCCTTAATAAATTTACCCTTATTGTACACAGTTACGCGCTATGGAGCTCGCGCTTTTTTGTGTGTTTGTTTATATATATATGTATATTATATATATATAATCTCTAACTGTGCATGCAATCTCTTGTATACAATGTATACACTGTTCATTTATGTAACTATGTATTGTAACCATGTATTATTTGTCATCTTAACTCTATGCCCAGGACATACTTGAAAACGAGAGGTAACTCTCAATGTATTACTTCCTGGTAAAACATTTTATACATAAATTATAGCAAGGCTACAGTCCATTACAGCTGGGATCACTTGTACTGTATATAAATCCTACAACAAATCTGCGCTCTGGTTTCTCGACTGAGCGGAAACCCCAATCTACCTCTACACCATCACGTTCCCTAGTGGAGATGGAGGATATGTTCTTTGCCGACTTGAATCTGCCTCAGATTGGCTGGTTCCTTTGGTTCGCGGATTTCCGTGGATCAGTCTCAAATAGGCAATTCCTCCGTTTTGGAGTAACATTTTTATTTTACACAGCAATACGAAATCTGTTGCTGCATTTTTCAAAATCCAGACATGGATTATTCCGCGGGGATTGGGATATATTTCTCTATGGATACAGTATACAGGCATGCATAACTTTCTATGGAGTGCGTTACAGGCATACCCCGCATTAACGTACGCAATGGGACCGGAGCATGTATGTAAAGCGAAAATGTACTTAAAGTGAAGCACTACCTTTTCCCACTTATCGATGCATGTACAGTACTGTACAGCAATCGTTATATAAGTGCATAACTGATGTAAATAACGCATTTGTAACAGGCTCTATAGTCTCCCTGCTTGCGCACAGCTTTGGTACAGGTAGGGAGCCGGTATTGCTGTTCAGGACGTGATGACAGGCGCATGCGTGAGCTGCCGTTTGCCTATTGGGCGATATGTACTTACTCGCGAGTGTACTTAAAGTGAGTGTACTTAAAGCGGGGTATGCCTGTATAATGGTTTGCTTAAGTCATTGCAAAAACTGCTTTGTGTAGAGCTGCATATATGAAGCTGCAAACTAAAGTTAGAATGGTGTTAGTGACTAGAGATGGGCGAACCAGCCCAAATCCGCTTCCCGTGTTTTTATAACCAAATCCTGGCCTCCCTCCGCCCCCCACCAAAATACATCTACATACAGTATTGGGCACTAAAAAATCCATGTGGATTAATCCAAATCCATTTTTGGAAATAATCTGAATGGATTTTTAAGAATCTGATCCGGTGGATTCCACAATGCATTGCTAGATTGTTAAAAATCCCCAACGCGGATTAATCAAACAAAAACCTGAATGAAGCATTTAAATATTGTGGACTTATTGCTACAGTACTACCCTCTGTGCAGTGGAAGAAATACTAAAGACAGTATCAAATTGGTAGCGTAGGACCTGCTGATACGGTCTACCTTGATATGGTTGAATGTTTCAAAACGTTTTGGCCAAAGGATTGCACTAAATGACCCATATGTATGAGAAGGGGAAAAACAACACAGACAAAACATATACTGTATTACAACGGAAAAATAGCAGAGACAGCAGCAGCGGAGTCACTCAGCTGAAACACCCACTTATACTTCAAAATGTACTGAATCGTTTTTTCAGCTGTCTTCCTTCCGTGATGTCCTACAGTATATATGAGAAAGAGATGCAATATAACAAGAACATAATGTACCAAATAAGGAAATAATTATGGCTCAGCCATGTATTATTCGTTTTTAAATCTCTTAAAAGATGTGTACCTGCTTTTTTCTTTGTCACAGGAAGCATGTGATCAAAGTTTAAACGGTTCACTTACCAAGGATTTTATTAAACAAGCAAAAGGCCGCACAGGGCCTGTCACAACAGATATTACCTCGTACAAAATCACTAATAACATGCAAAGCAGTTATAAAGTTGAATAACTCACCCTGAGGCACGACAGTTTACCAATGCTGCATCAAGTAAAATAAGGAAACTAAGGTAACTGGTATAAACATGGTATTGCAGTGTTCTACCTTATAAAATCAATCAATTAAATAAGAATTATTTCCACTGCTTACACATACTTTCTGTAGGTAACAGTCTTTAAATATTATATATTGCTCACATAAATCTGTTTTTCAGGCAGGAACACCTGTCGATTTTTTTTCTGGAGGATGGTTTGTAATTGAACTCAACAAGGATATTAAAAGTAAAGATTCAAATCAGTTTTGCACTTTTATATCACTTATCCCCATTTTCAAACCTCAACTGCCATGATGTTTTCCAATTCGGCCAATCTGGGAAGATTATATAATATTGTTATGCATGGGTTAGTTCAAGCGGGGACATTGATGTTTTCACCAGGGGGAGGATGTAGCCTTGTACCCTCCGGTCCCCCCGTGCTTCCGGTTTCCCCCCCCCTTGCTCTCCTTACCATCAGAGATGTGCGGCAGGGTGACGGAGTCGCGGGCGGTTCCCTCTGCAGGGCGCCACCATGTTGCGAGGTTGCGCATGAGCAGGGCAACTCCGCAGCGGCCATTTCAGGGGGCGCACGAGTGCAAGCTGCAGAGCGGTAGCCATTAGAGGGAGAGCATGAGGCTCCCTATGTAAAGGCTGCAGATAGAACTACAATCCCCATGATGCTCAGGGGCAGTGACACCACCTGACACCAGGGAGCCAGTAGGGCTGCAGGATTCTGCTGAATAGCAGGAAAGACTATTGCATGCTGGAACAGGAAGCAGTCAGTGAAGACCAGGAGCCTGAAGCTGCAGGTTAGATCCAAAGAGCAGTGCTCCAAGGATTAGGCCAGAAGTTAAACCCCAGGGCCCAGTTAATTCCCTGAGTCACTGTAGAGAAGTAACTGTATTGTGTATGGAACTGCCTTAAGACAGGGACCCCTTCACTGTACTTCTAGTGAGAAAGAGATTGCAGGACAGAGCCTGGCTGTCAGCACAGTGTGTAGCAGGAAGAGACTCTGATTGCATAACAGAGACTGTTTGCCAAGGGATAATCCGGCTGGGAATCCCTGCCCTGTGGAGTCAGCGTGTGCCTTCATTTCTGCAGAGAGCAGTGCAGTGCTACATGTGATCACGTTGCGGTATTGCAGACTCCTCAAGGATTCTCCTGGTTAGGACCATAACCAGGAAGGTATTATATTAAAGTGCACCAACGGGCCCCAACACAGGGAAGCGCTGTCCCTTACACACTCCAATCTATCGCTGGTGGACACTTAGAGGTAAAGTGCCCTGGCACATTGGTACACCAAGGACTAGGGTGATATAAAGACTGACACTAAAGTGGTGCAACCCTTTACATGTGTGGGGTGATGTGATGATATTCATGCAGGGGAATGTCATGCTGTTTATGTATGAACGTTATGCAAAGGTTATTATTATTATGCTAAGTAAATACGGTTTTATCCAACTGCGTGTGGTTACTGTATATGTTGGTTCTGATAAGGGAACACTCCCACCAAGTTGGGATCCCTCATCAGTGGAGGCGCTGCACCCAGTGTAAGTATACCCCAGGCTCCCAGTGGCGGAGGCTCAGGCCTCTTGTTAGCCTCACAGGTGACAGCAGCATCAGTAGTTACCGTACCCCAGGGGGCAAGGGCTACATATATATTATATATATATATATATAGCCCATTATAATTCTCTACAGTTGTGTTGTGTCCAGTTGTTCCGGCCTCACGCCACGTGTATCGCAATCTATAATACATATACATAAATCCATAGGACTCAGGCCCCCACCTCATCGACAGACCCTATAGTATGTTATTTTAAAGCAGCAAACATGTAGCACTGTGCAATTTTTTTAACTGTGTTCATTTCAGCTCCAGGGACCACTTACTCCCTGAGATACTTACCTCCATAGGGGGGCTATGTTTAAATGTCCAGGTCACCAGGCCAATAGAAAGCCGCAAGGGATGACGTTACGGCTTCCAATTGGCTCGCATGATGTGGGACATTTAAGCCGCCATATCGTTAGGCACACAGGTTCCTAGACTGCAGATACCGGCACCCCTTACAGAGGTAAGTTTCTTTGAAAGCAGGGGTTCGCTATAGCTGAAATTAACACAATTCAACTCCGGATACCCCCTGCTTTAATCCTGTAATAAAATTTAAAAAATGTAAAAATTGAACAGTGCTCCTGTGTTTTGCTGCTTTAAAGAAGGAGCGGCTCAGTGAGTAAAGACACTGACTGGCACTGAGTTTAAAGCAGGGGAGCCTGGTTCAATTCCTGGTGTCAGCTCCTTGTGACCTTGGGCAAGTCACTTTATCTCCCTGTTCCTCAGGCACCAAAAAAAAATCATAGATTGTAAGCTCCACGGGGCAGGGACCTGTGACTGCACAATGTCCCTGTAAAGCGCTATGTAAAACTAGCAGCGCTATACAAGAACATGTTATTATTATCATTATTATTAAAGAACATCAAACAGTAATTCATTTTTTTGCAGTTGAATAAACTCAGCAAAAAAAGAAAATGTTCCATATTCTAATTTCAATAGGTTTTCTAATGCTCCAAATGTAAAGTTTATAACTATAGGTAAGACAAATGTATGCAAGATATTATTAAAAACAAATTAAACAATGCTAAGAATCTGTGTATTACCAGCCCCATACTATTACCTATGGTTTAAAAATATTTGTACTCCTGTCCAATTTTCTATTGATTTATGAAAGGAAAAAACATGATATTAGATTTACATAATCCATACATTTTAGGATCATTTCATTTATTTCCCCGCAAAGTATATTTTAGACTGCTACAAGAAGACTACAGCTTTTAACTTTTCCTTCAATCACTAGTTAACCTGTCTGAGACACAGCTCCTGTACTAGGGAACAAGAATGCAAAGTTGGAGTTACTGTAATTTGAAGTTTTTTTTTTTTTTTTTTACAACTTCCTATTACCTTAATGGTACAAAATGGGCTGTTTCAGCACCTGGGGGCTATTACAAATAGAGGGTCCTCTTCTTAAAAAGAACCATCAATGGCATATAGAAAACGATCAGTGCTTTCCTCCATTCTTAACAGGGTTTAACTCATCGTATCACTCACCTAAAACCGTAATGGCTTTGCTGCATGTTGTTTGCAAGCCTGTCACAGCTTGAGTCTGAAATAACAAGGCAAAAGGTGAGGTCACAACATGCCCGAAAAACACGAAACATTTTCCCCTAATGCCCTGTCATTGAGTTGTTGGAAATTTGAATTTTCTAATGCATTATAAAGTTACATCCTGACATTATAAGAAAACAGACCCAAAGGTGGACAGAAACATATCTAATACATACTGTTTGCTACTATTATACTGTTATGTGAAACATATTGTACACATTTCAGAAACTTATGCAGAGAAAGAAAATCTTATTCTGTTAACCCTTTGACTTGAAAGTGGCCTGAAATAATATGGGGCTTTATAGTCGTCCAGCTGCAATACTGGGGCAACATTAATGGAAATTGCACTAGATCAATAAAAAGAGAAAAAAATATATTTAATAGAAGGTAATATCTTTGCCAAATCTGGTGCTATTTTGCACAAGTAGTGCAGCATTGAGACTTTGATAAATAGATTGCATTAGGGTGATGTATACAGACACGTTGGGAGCAAAATGTACCCAAATGGCGCCATTTTCATCTTGCGTCTCTCTGCTCAAATGTTACGCCAGGCACCCCCTGCTTGCGATTTGGAGAGTGTCAATAGGAGTAGTTAAGGGAGAGTTACATGATGCACAGATTATAATCAGATGTATCATACTCTGATTCTGTGTCACAATAATGCGCCGGGTGGTGAAAACTCTTGACAAAGGCCTGACGGGCCGAAACGCGTCAAGAGGATCCGTTTGCACTTTGTTCTATTAAAGCTTCATGTTTCACTGATCAGCCTTCTCTGAAGCTTTGTTCCACGGCTGTGCGGCGTACTGACCTCTCTAGGGAGGATTTCTAGTGTTCTGGTGCCTGCTGCCTGCACGCCGGGCTGTGTATGGTGTTTCTGTGTCTCCCCGCTGCATCCGGAAGTACCGGCACTGCCGCCGGTCAGGTGACCACCCACCGCGAACGAGCGGGTGCAGGGTTGGCGGCGGAAGAGAGTGCTGGCAACGTGAAAAGATCTTCCCATTATTCCAGCAAGAGACATCGCAGACAGAGGGACACACAGCATTGTTCATGCAGGAAGACAGACGGGCCACTTCATCACGTCCCCCAGTGCAACTGTAAGTTATTTCCCTTCAAGTCTTTCTCCAACTTCATTGTGCTTACAGCTAGCCAGTTGTAGAGAATTACACATATTCCAACACACACTGGGGGATAGTGGCACCCTTCAATCAGATTTATTGTTAAAACACCATTTCACAGCTGCAGCTACATTTTCTGAGCGCCTGGTGGGTTAACTGGCTGTTTACCCGTTTTTCACAGCTAACAATTTGCTTCAAATGAAAGACACACGTTCTTATATTTGTTGCAAACGCAAACAGATTAGGGAGCAGTGCGTCAAAGCAAACTTCTATGTGCACATTCTGTATGTAGACACATCTCCCGCATTGTTTGTGAATACGTTGTGGTATGCCAGCATCAATGGGGTAATAATGTCCAATAGAACACCCGTAGATTGATGCCCAAATGAGTTGAGCTGGGGATTTAGGCATCGTGCCTGCTCATCAATCTCTAGTAGAGATGTGTGAAACTATCGCATGATATCGCAAACTCATGCTAAATTTGCCCATTTTGAGTTGCGAAATAAGCTGCAGCTGAGTCTGAGTATGCAACTGATTTGCCAATCATTAAGTCAATGTGTATTGCCATTTTTTTTAATATGCTACTTTGCAAAGTCCTCTAAAATCGCTAGATTTGCCTGGAGTATGATCTAATATTGCTAGGTTCACATAATGCTGAGACTATAAATAGGGTCCACACAGCATGTTATCCTGCGTGTCTGTAGATATGTCGCTGAAAGCTTATTACTTTGGTAATAATATTAGGTCTTTGAGACTTGGCAAAATGTTTCTCAGGGAACCAAATTTGGGAGAAAACCGACTTATTTCAAAACATTGTATACATCTCTCTAATTTCTGGTACAGATGTGCGACACTTAATCTCAACAAACTGGCGAATTCCGGACTTCCAGTACTGTTTAACATTTTGCAGTTTTCAACCTTTGCAAATAGTCACCTAGTTATTAGCCATTCATTAAGCATTGGGAACTTGGCAGCATCATTGCTGTCTGCTTAAAGATCCAATTCCACATAGTCAGTTAGTTTAATTTCTTAGCGGCCTCTGAATGGGGAAAGTGTTTGTCAATTAAATGCTTTCTTTACTCTTATCTCACCTTGTCCTTATCAGAGAGCCAATAAAGTTAAGGGGAGGGTTAGAGGGGACTTGAACATTAGACAAAAGGGAGTAGAACGTGGAAATTAAACCCCTCCTAAGTGTAACATTAACAAATAATTTTTAAATACTCATACAGTAAATGCCAGATGTGGGTAAGAAAAAGGTTTCAATTACCCAGATGAGACCCCTTACACATGTCACTGGAATTAGATCACTTTGGTCCTAGAAGGAGCTGGTCCTTTAAAAAAATATGTGCTTGGATTAGGCTTGTTGCAGAGAATGGTACCGGGTGGTAGTTTAAATATGGTATTTTGCATAATGTGGCTGAGTCACAGGTACCTGCATGAATTTTCCAGGAAGCTATAAAAAAAATTGTGCCAGTGATATCTTTCTGAAATGCTAGAGCAAAAAGTTTGTAAAACGTTTGCTCAAATTCAAATATTCAAAGAGGATCAGATAATTTGATACTGAGACACTCATGTGCCATCTAGGACATTTCCAAGACAAAGCTGAAACTCACTGAATTTCTCTCTGATGACCCCATTAGCAACAACCATAACTTTCCCCCGGGGTACCATGAAACTTATTTAAATAATTGGAGAATTAGGGGTATTTCAAAAGTTATAGATTTATTCTCACAGTCCAAGATGAAATCCTTTCAATTTTTGCAAAAACAATACGACCTACCGACCCCAGATTTTTATCGATTCTTACACATCAGACATTTTATAGAGCAAACATTTAATCCGGATAACATTCCAGATCTCACATACTATGAGACGATGTGTAGACAGGCTCTGGACAGAACCAAAGTAACTTCGTCCCTATACTTTCAATTTGCCGCATTGGGATCCAAGAAAAAGACAGATATATGTTAGCCTGGGTGAGAGAACTAGGTGAGGAACTTGACTGACAGTACATTTGGGAAGCAGTGGCTTAATGCTCCATTTGTACTCTGATAAAAGTTAATTCATACAAATTGCTGTGCAGATGGTACAAAACACTGATGAAATTGAATATAATCGATCCAAATGTACAGTATCTCCAATATGTTGGAGAGGGTGTGAACAAAGTTGTTCTGTGTCTCATTTCTAGCTAGATTGTCCTAAGATACAGTCCCTATGGATGCACATATTTGAATTTATTTTTTACACCACCGGGGTCAGGATACTAAGAGATCCATGGTTCCTACTCCTAAACAAACCAATAGAAGGCATGAATAAAAATGAGGCAAGCCTAATTATTCATATTCTCAACGCTACCAGATGTCTGGTTGCTAGATGTTGGAGTCAGACCAAGCCACCTCCTCCCCCCACATATAGATAGGTCGGGAACAATTATCCCATGTAATGCTCATGAGGAGCATAACAAGCTACCTGGAAGACTCTATGAATGGCTTCTGTAAAGTCTGGAAACCCCTTCTAACATACGGACACACATCTCTCCATAGAATTGAGAATTACAAACAGAATTGTCTCAATTGGGTACAAGAGTCGGGAGGGGTAATTGGTGCTCTATGTCTGACAATCAACTGGAGCATTATATATGGACCCAGTGTATAAAACAAAAATTGTTGTTTGATTCTGTGAGTTCATGACTGTATCCCATCCCCCCTCTCCATGTTTCTCCATTTGGTGTAACACTACGTGTCAATATTACTACTTCCAAAAAGATGTTTGCTGTTAAATATGATACTGTATCTTCTCAAGAATGGAAAACACTAAGAAAATACAAATAAAGAGATATTAAAAAAAAATGTGAACATTGAAAAACAGATCACAAAAATATTATTGAATCTACAGTAACTGCAAGAGATTAGTACAATACATCGCTATCTCTAGACTATTCCACAATATTGTATGTAATGGTGTTTCCCCCACCGAATCGCAGATAGGGGCCATTACAGGGTATGTGGGGCATATACCTGCTGGTAACAGGAGGGCTGAGTCATCCGCCGATGGTAGTGGGGACACAGGAACAGGCTTCTAGGGGTTCATACCCCACATATCTCCTTAGCAGTGCAGCGCCTCCATTTTCCGTGGACTCCAGGAACTGAAGGTGATCTTCCACGCACCAGGCAGGAGATATATTACAAAGAGGAACGGTTTATTACTACACTCTGCAGTAACAATTACTCAGCAGTCTTCTGCCGGATACAGTCTGTCAGTATTCACTGGAAGATGGTCCCTGGACCGTCACTACAGGCCAAGGGCACCCGCAGCCGTCCTAGCTCTTCCCCATCTCCCTAGGGGAGGCAGAGGTATGGTCCACACTCACTCTCCCCCGGAGGGAAGAGCACATGGGTAGGCCCCAATCTCAGGCTCCCAATTGTGTGACCTTCCTTCAAGTGGGAGGGAACAACCTACAACTTTAGGGCAGTCCTGCCCTTAAGTACAACGAGAAGGCGAGCACCCCGTTGTCCCAGCTACAACAGGATGTACCACCCCATGCTGTCACTCAAGTGCAGTACCAAAGGTGAAGGGCAAAACCCCATACCAACTACTGGCAAACTGATAGTATCAGGGTTTACTGCCAGCCCAAGGGCAGAATAGTAGCCAGGGGTGTACCCCCGCTACATGTACAATATAATGGAATACAAAAGGCATTAACAACAACATTTAATAAACACATACATGATGATCACAAGAGAAATTAAAGGTATTCAGTGGTATACCATATAAGTAAACATGGGGAGGATGTTGATCCAGGGAGAAATCTGATTGCCATAATTGGAGTCGGGAATTAATTTATTTTTTCCCCTTATTTGATAATGTTTCACTGGTTTTTTTTGTTTGCCTTCTTCTGGATTAAAATACTGTAAATACAAATATAGAATAAGTATCTGTTGTCTAAGTTTAACATAGGTGGGACTTAATGGAGATTTGTCTTTTTTCAACCTCATCACCTATGTAACTATGTAACTATGGGGTAGATCCTCATATGTGCGCTAAATAAGGGCAAATAATGTTATTTTACCTGACGTTATTTTTCCTTCATTTAATGGGGATCTTCAAATTAATCTTAGAAAACAAGACACCCTCTACAACTCAATATGTCGCTTTGTCCTCCAATGTATTTAAAAAACACATCACAGCGAGTCACTTGAGTCTAGGCGCAAAGTTCATTTTTGCTGTCTTGCCTTCAAATACTTTACTCTAGGTAAGTTACCCGCCTATCTGAACATGCTCCTCAACTCTACCACATGCAGCACTTATCACCTGAGCTCTGACTCCACAAAACTGTTCCCTGTCCCAAGGTTCAACAAAGAATCCGGCCGCTCCTCCTTTTCTTTCCATGCACTTCACAACTGGAACAATCTACCTGGGACTCTCAAAACCCCCACCAGACTAGGTTCTTTCAAAATTAAAGCTGTCTCACATTTTAATCTGGTATGTAACTGTTCCATATGCCTGAGAAAAAACAAATAGGTAGCGCTATATCCCACAGTGAGCTGGCAGCCGGTGATATAACCCTGACCCCTAGTCAGGCTATAGAAGTGGAAAAGAAGTTATATCAGTGGCGCTCAACACTGTAATGATCAAAGCCAATTCTAATAGATATTATAAATAATTATAAAATCTAAAACCAGAGCCACGGAATCGCCCGTCGATTGGATGCTCAACGTGGTAAGGGTAAACATGTAAAATACAAAGAAATCAAATCATAGCATAATACTGTAAAACATAACAGACTAAACAAACAACACTTCACAAACGCTGAGAAAAACAGGTAACTACTCACAATGGCATTTAAATGGGATTCATTAATATCTAAATATACACTATATATACATAAAATCGTAATAAAAACATATATTAGGTTATAGATTCAAGCAAGGTTCCTCCAACTCGGGGGGGGGGGTACCTGCTTCCGAAACAGGATGTAATCAGGCAATGGAAAATTCAAAAGAGTATCCCTCTGCTGGATAGTGTCTGTGCTGCGCTGGCTGTGTTAACACCGGGGCTCAGACGGAGAGTTTATTGGCAGGCAGTTTTTTCCAGCTAGCTGCGTCTGCCCAGTCCTCTCCCAGCACTGCAGAAGCCCAGGACCACACACAGAGATACTTCCTGGTCTGCGCACCACGTGCACCAAACACAGCAATGCTGAAATGTTGGATATTCTACGCCAGCATGTGCTTTCCCACAGATCACAGCTCACAGCCCCAGCTCGGAAGGGTACAGCAAGACACACGAGTAGTGTGTTTGTTTAGTATGTGTATGTGTTTTACAGGTTATGCTATGATTTGATTTCTTGTATATTTACATGTTTACCATACCAAGTGGAGCATCCAATCGGACGGGCGATTTCCGGGCTCTGGTTGGTATATTGTATAATATATATTTTATAATATCTATTTAGAGGCTTTGATCATTACAGTGTTGAGCGCCACTGATATAACTTCTTTTCCACTCCTGTTCCATATGCCTATAACATATATTATCTTTAACTGTTCATGCATTGTCTTTATATAGGTGGCCAGGTTCCCCTGGGTCCTCCTTCTGTCCCCTTACCTCCTGGCATAGCCGCTCTTGGCAGCGTAGGCAGGGGCAGGTGCCGGCGGTATGCAAAATCCAATCTGTGATTGTGATGCCCACAGAATTGTGCAATATTGTTTAAAGCCGATTCAATGTGTTAAGTTGTATTATATATATGTAGCCCCGGTCTTGATTTGCACTCACTGACCCCCCTCTGCGAGTGCCGAGTGGTCGCGGGTGCCGCCGGAGGCAGCGACGGATCCGCCGGTACTTCGCGAGGGTGGGGGCCAGTGCAGGGAGCGCTCGGCATCCCTGGAGCTCCGGCGGCGCACCCGGCTAGCGGGGGCCGCCATGACACGTTGCGCGAGCGTGCGCGGGATCGCGCATGCGCAGATAGAGACAGAGCGTCCCGGCAGCCCTTAGGAAGTCGTGCGAGGGCAGGGACGGCAAGGGAAAGGTTGCGGCGGCCATTAGGCGTTCGCGCATGCGCAGGAGAAGCGCGCACGCGGCCCCAATGCTTTAGCAGCCTCCTGGGAACTACAACTCCCAGGAGGCATAGGGAGGCAGGCACCAGGTGTCTGATAGTGGCCAATGAGGGCCAAGGATTCCCAGACAGCCAGAAGAGATACATTTCGCGGGCTTAGGGCAACGGCAGTTGGAGCTGGGAGCAGGAAGGGGAAGGAAGGGTGCAGGGAGCGAGTGGCTCCTGCACCAGGTAAGGATCCCCAAGTCCCAGGCAGGCCCCAATCCCTGTTAGGGTAGTGGGTAATTGATAAGGGACGGCCCGAGATAGGGAGGCTGCCCTTAGGTGTGAGAGTGTGCAGCGTGTGCAGCGTGTGCGGTGTGTTATGGCTGCATGTTGTTGCTGCAGGTTGTTGCTGCGAGGCTAGTGCTAGTTACAGTTAGGACTGGGACGAGCGAGGGGAGTGGGACAGGTCATAACCCCTGCAGGCCCATAGGAGTTCCCCAAGCCACTACAGGTTGCTGTACTACAGGGACAGGCCCTAGGTTAGGGTTCCTGTCACGTTAGTGCCACTTAGATAGATAGGGACACAGCGGCTGCTGCTGCTGTTCCTGGGAAGCGGTTCGGACCCACGTTGGGGTCCGCCTGCTGCGGGGCACAGTTCCTGCTTCCTAAGCTGCTGCAGCCTACTGAAACCGCAAAGGAAGAAGTGGTCGATTGCAAGACTGGATCAGTCAATAAAGGTACTCAATCTACCCATCTCACGGAAGTTTCGGAGGGCTCGTGCACTCTAGCCGTGGTTCCAGAGTCGGTTCTAGAGCCGGAACCAGAAGAGAAAAGTGTGATTGGCCTCCACACACAGAAAGGGGGTTCCACCTGCTCTGACTTTCATCCCCAGCTGTATAGAGTCATACGGGCTCCAAAGACAAGCTTGCCAATGGTAGTATGCCCGTGTACGTTAAGAGACTGGAATGTGACTGGTGGCTGGACGGACGGGTCACCTATGTTACCCGTAGCGCTCACGACGACAGTGGTAGATGGGGAAGAATGCCTGCACTGCCGCCTGAGCGAATGTGATTGCCCCGTCGGTGAATTGACCCGAGGGCCCAAGTGTCCTGGCTGTGAGGCGCAGTTCCTGACACCCAGACTGCCGCAGCCTACAGAACCGCCAGAGGAAGACGAGGAGGAACCGGACCTCTCTACTGAAGTGAGTTATGCGGGTAATCAGTCTGTCCTAACTCCAGAGGCCTCAGGGGACCCGTGTCTCCAGATCAATGTTCCAGACCCTCTCAAAGGGGACATCCTAGTGCTAGAGCCGGAACCTCTGATGGTGGAACCCGCAGAGAAAGAGACGCCTGATGTCTCCACCCTGCCGGCCCACGCCGTTGCTAGTCCACCTACCTCAACTGTGGAGGTTGTGGAGGGCCTGTGTGCCCAAAGGGACATTCTAGACTCAGGTCCCGAGCCGGAGCCGCCGACAACAGAGCTACAGATGCTGGAACCCCAGATGCTGGTTCCAGACCCGGTTCCCGAGCAGGAACCACGAAGCCCAGAGCCAACTATTTCAGCGGATACAGAGCCTGCTGTGGGTCCGTGTGCCCAGCAACGGCCAGTCCGGCCTACCACCGAGGTACCAGTGGTCCCAGGCTTGGGATCAGTACCTGCCAACAACGACGGGGGCAAGTTGACTGCCCCAGGGGTGTCGGGTGTGAGCTCCCCGGTGATCGTGGGGCCTGGTGGCTCCAAAGGTAGGGTCACCCGGGCGATGGGCTCACCCCGTCATCGCGTCCTGGTGGAGGTGTCTCCCCCAGAAGATCTCTGCAGACCCGGGAGCGGATTTGACCTCATCAAGGTATCCGGAACAGCAGCCCGGAGCGACACTTACTCCTGCGCGAGGAATCTCCAAGCTGGGCCTTCTCAAGACACGGGCCTGCACAAAGAGGTTGTGCTGTCCACAGAAGATGTCACCGTTAAAGGGATTGCTGGAGCGGATAAAGACTGTGCTGAGACCGCTCTGGTAGTTGTGTCCTCTCCCATGCGTACGATGGAGCGTTTTGTTCGCCATGTAGTGGACCGAGGCAAGAGACTGAACCTCCCTGTCTCCCGCGAGACGAAACCGGAGGATCCGGCAAGGGTCAATACCCTACGAGGGGGAGGCGGTGGTTTGGCGGTAGAGACTGATCTTGAGCTCCAAAAGACTCACAGGAGTCAAGGTGGGATACCCTCACCCCATCAGTTAGGGGCACTCCACTCTGAGACTCAGCTGGCCTCGGGTATCCACGCGAGTATGTCGGGTACCGGTGAACAAATGCATGTCATGTGTGATATGATTTATGCCATGCATTTTCCATTATATAATACTTTGTATGGTTGCTACCCAAGCGAGGTCGTTGGGATTCTACAAGGGGGAGAATGTAGCCCCGGGTTTGTTTTACCCTCTTTGACCTGATTGCCACCAGAGCCAGCGACGGACCCGCCGGGAGAACGCGAGGGTGGGGGCTAGTGCAGGGAGCTGTGCGCTGTTCCCTGAGGCGGCCGGTTGCCGGGGACGCGAGCGGCCAGTTGTTAGGGCCGTGATCACGTTGCTGAGGTCCCGGCGGCTCGGGGAACAGGGCGCCGCCATTGCGCGGTAGTTCGCGCATGCGCAGTGGCAAGCAGGCGCAGGGAAGGCCCCAGACAGTTCGCGCATGCGCAGGGCAAGTGCGCACGCGGCCCCAATGGTATAGCAGCCTCCTGGGAACTACAACTCCCAGGAGGCATAGGGAGACAGGCACCAGGTGTCTGATAGGAGCCAATAAGGCTGGAGGATTCCCAGACAGCCCGATTGATACATTTCGCGGGCCTAGAGGAACGGCAGTTGGAGCTGGGAGCAGGAAGGGGAAGGAAGGGTGCAGGGAGCGAGTGGCTCCTGCACCAGGTAAGGATCCCCAAGTCCCAGGCAGGCCCCAAATCCCTGTTAGGATAGTGGGTAAATGATAAGGGACGGCCCGAGATAGGGAGTCTGCCCCTTAGGTGTGAGAGCGTGTGCGATGTGTTAGGGCTGCATGTTGCTGTCTGCAGGTTGACTGTGTGTGCAGTGTGTCTGCTGCAGGCGCTGTTAGTTAGCTAGTTGTTAGTGAGGCTTAGGGGACTAGGAGAGCGAGGGGAGTGGGACAGGTCATACCCCTGCAGGCCATAGGAGTTCCCCAAAGCCACCACAGGTTGCGGTACTACAGGGACAGGCCCTAGGTTAGGGTTCCTGTCACGTTAATGCCACCTAGATAGTTAGGGACTCGGTGGCTGCTGCTGTTCCAGTGACGGAGTTCGGACCCACGTTGGGGTCCACGGAGAATATCACCAGGATAGGATCAGACGGATGCATCGCACGTCTGACCCTTTGTGAAGATCGTTGCAGGCCCGAGCACTGGAGTGCTCGGCAGGTAACTCTGAATTACACGTGCACCAACAGGCCTAGTAGTTTCCTAGTGACTGCGCAGTCACCCACGATCTCCGTAGGAGTGCGGGACATTGGGTGGGGGATTACCGGACACTGGGTGGGAACACCGATATTGTGTGTAAGGTTATACAGTTATAGTATAAGGTTGTGTTATGTTTTCTATGTGCGTTAGTAAAGTATTAGTTATTATCTATACTGTGTATGTGTTTATTGAGTGTCCTGCGAGGAACCACTCCCCCGTCGGTGGGAGCCATCGCAGGTGGAGGCGCTGCGCTATGTAAATGTGTGAGTATTACCCCAGGCTCCCAGCTAGCGGAGG
>WSYH01011498.1:0-15551 GCA_036426205.1 Ascaphus truei | reverse complement strand
ACCTCCTCTCTACTCCCCATCCCATGCAACCATCCCTCCTCTATCAACAAGCCCTGCCACCTCACATCTCATCCCACTGCAACCCTCCACTCAATGCGATAACGTCACCGGCCACCCCTCCCTCCTCTCTCCCCGTCCCCTGCCACCCTCCCTCCTCTCTCCCCACCCCCTGCCACCCTCCCTCCTCTCTCCCTTTCTCCTGTGCCCTTTGGAATGCTCGCTCCCTCTCTAACAAGTTCCTCTCTGTGCATGACTTCTTTCTCTCTCACTCCCTGCTTCTCTTTGCTATAACTGAGACCTGGATCACTCAGTCTGACTCTGCTCTGGAAGCTGCCCTCTCCTATGGTGGCCTTTCCTTCTCCCACACTCCGCGCACTGATGGCAGGGGTGGAGGTGTGGGGCTCCTGCTCTCCTCTCTCTGCCGTTATTGAACCCTTCCTATTCCCCCCTTGCTTTTCCCTCCTTTGATGCTCACACTGTCCAGATTTTCTCTCCTCTCCCTGTCCATGTGGCGGTCATCTATCGCCCACCTACCTCTACTCATCCCCCCTCTGCCTTTCTCTCTCACTTTGAATCCTGGCTCTCTTTCTTCCTCTCCTCAGACTCCCCTGTTCTTCTCCTTGGGGACTTCAATTGCCACATTGATGACCCCTCTCTCCCTTGGGCTTCCAGCTTTCTCTCTAACCTCTTCTTTTGGCCTTCAACAGTGGACTTCAGCCAGCACCCACAAGGATGGCCACTACTTAGACCTGGTTTTCACTAAAAACTTCTCTCTCACTGATTTCTCTATTTCCCCCTTTCTACTCTCTGACCATCACCTCATCTCATTCTCTCTATCTCGCCTCTCCCCTTCTCCACCTCCATCTACCCCCCGGTTCTGCAGAAACCTGCGCTCTATTAACCTACCAGACTTTGAGTCCACTTTACGCTCCTCCCTCTCCTCTCTCAGCTCTGCTACAGACCCTGACAACCTGGTCAGGAACTACAACTCTGCCTTGTCCTCCTCTCTGGATCTACTGTACATGCCCCACTTTCTCTCTGCTGTCCTCGCCCTTCTAACCCCAGACCCTGGCTAAATTCCCACACGCGCATGCTGTGTTCCTCCACTCGTTCCTCTGAACGCCTCTGGAGGAAATCTCATACTCTCGCAGACTTCCTTCACTACAAATTTATGCTATCCTGTTTCAACTCTGCCCTGTCGCAAGCTAAACAAGCCTATTTTTCTTCACTAATTAACATGCACAAGTCTAACCCACGCCGACTGTTCTCTGTCTTTGATACTCTACTCAAACCACCCTCAGCTGCCTCTCCTTCCTCCATCTCCGCTCAGGACTTTGCTGACTATTTTAAGGAAAAGGTGGAATCCATACGGCAGAACATCCCCTCCGTTTCTTCCTCCCATCCTACACCTCTTCCTAACTCTCCTCCTGCTTTCCTTGACTCTTTTTCCACTGTCTCAGAGGAGGATGTGTCGCTGTTGATCTCCTCTTCTCCCTCTACCACTTGCCTTCTTGACCCCATTCCCTCCCATCTCCTAAAACCTCTTGCTTCTACTATAATCCCTACGCTCACACACATTGTTAACTCCTCCCTCTGCTCTGGAACCTTTCCATCCTCCTTCAAACATGCAACAGTTATACCATTACTCAAAAACAGCAAACTTGACCCTACCTGTCTTTCTAACTATCGACCTGTCTCCCTCCTGCCTTTTGCCTCTAAACTCCTTGAACGTCTTGTATTCTCTCGATTGATCCATTTTCTCAACACCTATTCTCTCCTAGACCCTCTACAATCTGGCTTCCGCACTGCTCACTCCACGGAAACAGCCCTCACTAAAATAACTGACCTCCATGCTGCCAAAGACAGGGGTCATTACACTCTGCTCATATTACTCGACCTCTCTGCAGCATTTGACACCGTGTACCACCCTCTTCTCCTTCACATTCTCCATACTCTTGGTATTCAGAACAAAGCTCTTTCCTGGATCTCATCCTACCTCTCCCATCGTACTTTCAGTGTCTCTTCTGCTAACATCTCCTCCTCCTCTATTGATCTCTCTGTGGGGGTACCCCAGGGCTCTGTCCTGGGACCTCTTCTCTTTTCTCTGTACACACAGTCTCTCTAGGTGACCTAATAACATGTTTTGGGTTTAATTATCACCTCTATGCTGACGACACACAAATAAAAAATTAGATATTGGAGAATAGATTTTTGGATAGAAAGTACAATCCCGGTAATCAAAAAAGTGCCCTGACTAAAGCACGAAATTTAAATAGAAGAAATTTGTTACATACAGAGATAAACATTGATAAAAAATCTAATAAAATGAATAAGGATAAATTCAGTTTCTCTTTTTTGACATCTTTTAATAAAGATTAATATAAAATTGTCAACATTATTAAGAAGCATTGGCACATTGTTCGGAACGACACGATATTAGGTGACATAGTTCCCGAGGTACCGACAGTTATATTTAGAAAGGCTAACAGTCTGAAGAATCATCTGACTACGAGCTCGTTACCTAAAATAAAAGATAATGCAGAAAACAATTGGTTACCTAAAGTTAAAGGTTTTTATGGATGCACAGTATGTAAGGCCTGTAAATACAGGACAACAGATACATTTACATTCACTTCACGTGTGACAAAAGAAAAATATTTTATAAAAGATCATGTCACTTGTAGATCTGGCCATGTAATATATATGATCACGTGTCACATGTAGATCTGGCCATGTAATATAAATGATCACATGTCACTTGTAGATCTGGCCATGTAATATATATGATCACGTGTCACTTGTAGATCTGGCCATGTAATATATATGATCACGTGTCACGTGTAGATCTGGCCATGTAATATATATGATCACGTGTCACGTGTAGATCTGGCCATGTAATATATATGATCACCTCTAGAGATGTACGAATTAGAATTGTAGAACACCTAGGAAATATTAGGAGAGGAGTAAATACACATCTCCTGTCAGAACATTTCATTAAATACCATCAAGGGAATCCCACAGGGCTGACATTTACAGTTTTAGAAAAAGTTCTTCCCCATTGGAGAGGAGGGGATCGCAATGTTAAGTTAACTAAAAGAGAAACTTATTGGATTTTCACATTGAAAACCTTAACCCCTAGGGGACTGAATGTGGATATCGAATTGGGAGTGTTTCTTTAAAGTTGTGTGTTTGCTATATTGTTAGTGTAATGTATAATCTTTGTGATGTTATACTAACTAAGTTTTCTTTCATGTCTCCTTTTCTTCTGAGAAATACCACAATTGTTGCGATTAAAGTTAATTTTAGATTAGGATTTTGAGCATTTTAATTTTTAATATTTTATATAATTTTAATATGTTGTTATTTTCTTTGCCTTTATGCCGCATTGGGCAACTATGTCTTTAAATTCTGCTCCTTTTTGATATTAGGAAAGGAGGTTGTAATTAATAAACTAAGCCCACCCACTTTGCCTGTATATGTGATGTCACATTCATTGGCCAATTGGATGTGACTAAGAGGGAGGGGCTTAGAGTATTTAACATCGGGTCTAGCAGCCAATAGACTCCTGACGAAGCCGTGAGTTATACGGCGAAACGCGTAGAGTGTTTCAGCCCACACCAGAGAGGAAGAACACTGAGGATCCACCCTTACCATGAGATCCGGTGGTTCCCACTGCACCGGAAGTGACATGACAGGAGCCCCGGCGTGGACACGAGTATTTCCGGTAGAGGCGGAGGAGAGCGAGGAACTCAGGGGATCGCGACCAACTGAGCACCCGTTATCCGCAATTCATTACTGCCTACTCTGACCATCTGAAGTGTAAGCCTTCATTCTTGTATTCCCTGTTTTAATATAATACCATCTGCACTATATGGTCTCTTCTTCTCTCCTTGGGGGCTGGAGGCTGCTGCATATACACAGGGTACATCCACCCCTTAAGTTGGATGACTGCTTGATTTTGATTGCTTCAATGTGAGTAGTCATTTTTGAACCTTTTTTGCACCAAATCACTGATTTAAAACATTATTGCACTGTCATGTTTTTTCTATTTTATGGCTACGAGACACGCTCCCCTGATTTTTTGGAAGATCACCCGTTGTAGAGACATGTCTGGAGACACTATGAACACATAGTTGCCATTAATGACATTCCGTCCCGCGCTCAAGGAAGCGAGCGCTCAAGGAAGCGAGCGCTCAAGGAAGCGAGCGCTCAAAGGCCGGATCGTGCGGCCTGACAGCCACAACTGCAAGTGTGAGCATGTAACCAATAAAGGCACGCAAACGGTTAATATGACTTTTGTGTTATTTTGTAACTTTTCCCTTTAGTAAATGATGTAAAAGATGAATCAATATGAATGTGTTTACAAGGAACGCGACGATTCCGTCCGCATCGGAGATTCCCTAATGACCCGGCCAGAATAGTATTTGCACGAGGACCATTCTGTCTGATTTTACTAGGTGAAGGGACCCCTGAAGGTTCCTCACTTTCCTATACTAGACTGCTGCCTTATCAGGTAACACGGGACCCAGATGCGGAAACCCCAATGTCTATTCAGGATAGCCGGAAACACTTAAACGACGTGGGGATACATTTAGGAGCTTTAGATGTCTTCGCTCTCACAGAATGACGCCTCTCACTGATAGAACGTGATCTCTTGGTTTTAGATTTGGACAATAATTCCGTTCTATCAAGCAATTGAACTCTATTAAAGGATTCAACAATATGTTTACGTGCATACCCCTTATCAACGAATTTCTTACTCGGACTATTAGATTGAGAAACAAAATCAATATCCCGCGAGCAGTTTCTCTTGAGCCGATGAAACTGACCCATGGGTGTTTCTGCGCCACTGATCTTTGTGATTGCTAGATTGCTTAAAATGTGTCTTAGTAATAATACCAAGCTCATTGTCCGTAGATAAATCCAGAAATATAATAGAACTGGAGCTCACATCAAAAGTGAATCTCAGACATAACTCGTTATCATCCAAGGACCCCAACATATCTCGAAAACTGACCTCCTCTCCATCCCAAATAATAATGATGTCATCTATGAAACAGCCATAGTATACGAGGCTCGCCCCCAGCGCCACGTTATGCCACACGGATTGTTCTTCCCAGAAACCCATAAAGAGATTTGCATAACAGGGGGCGAACCTCGTGCCCATGGGCGTTCCACAGATCTGTAAATAATATAAATCCTCAAAAAGAAAATAATTATGTTTCAAAATAAAATCGATACTATCCAGTAATAAAACTCTTTGAATCAAAGGAAGGGAATTGTCAATGTCGAACCAATATTTTATTGCATTGCTCCCCCTGGCATGGTCAATGCAGGTGTATAAAGACGACACATCACATGTGACCCATAAATAAGATGGCTTCCATTTAATCTGAGATGGAATCTATGGCGTGCAGGGTGTCCCTTATCTGAGATTTAAGTTTAGCGACCATCGGTTGTTAAATAGTAGTCAACATACTGAGACAACCCCGACGTCATCGACTCCACCCCAGAGATTATAGGCCTGCCAGGGGGATCAGTTTGGGATTTATGAACATTTATTAAATGATCAATATAGGGGACCTTGGATGATCCGAATAAAGAAATCTGAACTCCTGAACCTGGATATGACTCCATCCAGCTGTGCTCGAGACAATAATTCCCTGAGGATCAGTTTGAGAAGTGGGGTCACCGGGCAGGACTATACAGGATACTGCGTCTCCCTGGAGTCTGTGTGCATCTGCAATATAGGCCACCTTATCCTGGATGACTACACCCCACCCGTGTCCGCCTGCCTGATGATAACGTCATGATTATTTATTTACTTTTTATTTTGCATTTTCAAGACAGATTCACAAGATATTTGACAAGTATCACACAACGCATTTTACAGAACAAAATAAAATGGGGGTTAGGTAGTATTGGGGAGGGAAAGGGGGGGACGCGCGTTGTAAGACAAATACAAAACATACAGCGCTACTATTACCAGTCATATATATTCCTTCAGCATTAGGACTCCGGTAGAGATATATAATCACCTTATTTGCTTATGAAAGTGTGTAAACCAGGGCTCCCGAGTGTCAATAAATCTACTGGTGAAGTCGTGGAGATAAGCCGCCAACCTCTCGCGGTGCGCCACACCCCACATTGTATCACAAACACACTGTGAAAGGGGGCGGGTTTCATGTCTCCAGAAGCGAGCAATGGAGCCTCTTATTGCATTAAAGATATGAGGGATTAATTCAGACTCCAGGTTGCTTAAGTTAGGAATTGGTGCCCCCAGAATCACAAAGAGGGGGTCTCTAGGAATACGGAAGCCAGATACCTCCTCTGACAATTGGAGAATTCTGTCCCATAGGGGTTTAATTTTAGGACATTCCCACCAGATATGTAGGATGGGGCCCTGGCTGCCACACTCCCCCCAACACATGGGGGAGACACTTGGATAGATTGAATTTAGCTTCACCGGGTGTAGTACCAACGATATAGGATTTTATGTACATTTTCCTTAATCACTACACAGGTGGAATTTTACCTGCTGCCCCCAAATATCTCGCCAAGTTTCCATATCTATAGTCATGTTAAGGTCCCTCTCCCACGCCAACATATAGTTGTCTGTTTTAGGGACACTGGGGATGATACGGATTCCATGGCAGAGGGCAGAGGTGACCGTCTTGGTTAAAGATTGGGTGCTACACCTGGATTCAAATTGAGTCATTTTAATGGTATTTTTTCTTTGTATTTAGATTGGATACGGTGTCTAAGCTGCAGATATCTATAAAATGTGGTATTGGGGATGTTACATTTTGATTGTATTGTGGGGAAGGTGTTAATAGTGTGTAGATCCATCACATCCCTCACCCTGCTAACCCCACGCTGCGCCCACAGATTTGGTTGGTTCTTATTGTAACCCGGCGAAAAAGAAGATTTGAGAACATAGGAAACATCATGGAGAAGGGGGGGGGGGGGGTCAGATTGCTTCTGGATCTAAGGGAATCCCACAAATTACATGAGAAGGATTTTATATACGGACTGTGGCCTCCTGTTCTTTTCCAGACAGAGGATATGCTGGAGCTCCTCAGGGTGCAAATCCTCCATCTCTACCCATCGTTTCTCAGTTGGGTTATAGTGCCAACGGATTAACTGCCCCTAGGTCAGCTGCTTTATAATATCTTTTGAGCTCTAGAAGCGCCAATCCACCCTCTGACTTGGGGCGATATACTGTAGAATGGATCTGTTAATCCATGGCGCATATATATATACACACACACTGTGTCACACAGTGTCACACAGTGTCACACAGTGTCACACAGTGTCACACAGTGTCACACAAACACACCATACATATAACACAGGTGCGTCTGCACTTTTTCACAACCTTTTATTATTTGTACGGATTATAATCTTTTAAGCCACCCCCCCCCACATTTTTTTTTAATATAAACCCCTCTCCCCCCCCCCCCCCAAACACGTCCGACCCCGCAGGGTGAATTAGGAGCCGGGGTCAAGGGTCAGATAGCAGCACTCAGCATTTCCCAGAGCAGCCTGTAAGGGTCAGAAAGAAGAGGTTAGACCCTGATCCTGACAATGATACCCCAATCACCCACCACATCCCCCCTCATCCACTGACCCACCGCATCCCCTCCCATCAACTAACCCAACACATCCCTCCATCAACTAACCCGACATATCCCATCAAACTAACCCGACACATCCCCCCCATCTACTAACCCAACACATCCCCCCCATCTACTAACCCAACACATCCCCCATCCACCACCAACAATCCCCCATCTACTAACCCAACAATACCCCCATCCAATGACCAACACAATCTACCCTATTACAACCCACCACATCCCCCATTCTATAACCCGAAACATATCCCCCCATCACTAACCCAACACATCCCCAATCACAAACCAACAATCCCCATCTTCACTAACCCAACACATCCCCCCTATCCACTGACCCAACACATCCCCCTATCTACTAACCCGACACATCCCCCCCATCTACTAACCCGACACATCCCCCCCATCCAACCACACACAAACACACCACTATCTACAACCCAAAAAAATCCCCCCCATCTATAACCCAAACAGCCCCCTATCCACGGACAACCACACACCACTCCCCCCCATCTACTAACCAAACACATCCCCCCCAAACACATACCCCACACACAAAATACAACATCTACTAACCAACACATCCCCACCCTATAACGCCAACACAATCCCCCCATCTAATACAACCACACCCCACACCATCTACGACACCCAACAAACTCCCCCAATATACTTACCCAAACACATCCCACCCCATCACTAACCCACAATTCCCCCATCCTGTACCAAACACACCCCCACGATACAACCCAACACATCCCCCCTATCCACTGACCCAACACATCCCCCCTATCCACTGACCCAACACATCCCCCCCATCTACTAACCCAACACATCCCCCCATCTACTAACCCAACACATCCCCACTACTAACCCAACACTCCCACCATCACCAACCATCCCCCCCTCTAACAAAATCCCCCCATCTACTAAACCACAATCCCCCCTCTACTAACCCAACATATCCCCCCAACCTACTAACCACCCATGTGCTCCCTCCCTCCTCACCGTGGTACCCGTGTGCCATAGAATCCATTCAGCCCAACGCTGGTCCTCCGGACCTGTGAGAATAGAGCAGCGGAGACCTAAATACTCACATTATACTGTGTTTGGGGGTCACTAGAGTTGTCAGCTCTGAACTCTCGTGTCTTGTGCAGATTATTACACTGTACCTAAAAAAATCGATAATGCAATTTTTCTATTTTTCACCCGGACGTAGAGGGGTCTCGCAGGAGCGCTAGAAGTGGCCGAGACCGTGGGGACGAGTGCAGTCCAGTGCGGGACGCGGCGTGAGCCAGGAGTGCTAGCAAGGTGGGGACGCCCAGCGGTGGAGCCAGGATGCTAGCAAGTGGGGACGGCCCGCGCGGTGAGCCAGGAGAGTGCATACAAGTGGGACGCGGCCAGCTTTGAGACTTAGGGAGTGCTAGCAAGTGGGGACGGCCCGGGGTGAGACAGGAGTGCTGCAAGTGGGCGACGCCCAGGCGGTGAGCCGAGTGTAGCCAAGTGGGTAGCGCCCAGGCGGTTGAGCCAGGAGCTGCTTAGAAGTGGGGCGGCCAGGCTGTGAGCCAAGGAGCGTCTAGCAAGTTGGTGAGCACCCTAGGCGGTAGCCAGGAGCGATCTAGACCATGTGGGAGCTCCCAGGCGGTTGGCCAGGAGTGCTAAAAGTGGGCGACCAGGCGGTGAGCCAGGAGAGTGCTAGCAAGTGGGGACACCCGCGGTGAGCACAGGAGTGCTAGCAAGTGGGACACCCAGGCTGTGAGCCAGGAGTGCTAGCAAGTGGGGACGGCCGGGCCTGTGAGCCAGGAGTGCTAGCAAAGGGGGACGGCCAGGCGGTGAGCCAGGAGTGATAGAAAGTGGGGACCACGGCTGTGAGCCAGGAGTGCTAGAAAGTGGGGAAGCCCAGGCGGTGAGACAGGAGTGCTAGCAAGGTGGACGTCCACGCGGGAGACAGGAGTGTAGCAAGGGGGACGGCGGGCTGTGAGCCAGGATGCTAGCAAGTGGGGGCGGCCAGGCTGGTGAGACAGGAGGAGCTAGCAAGAGGGGACGGCCGGCGGTGAGTCCAGGGAGAGTGCTAGCAAAGTGGGGACGTCCAGCGGTTAGCAGGAATGGTAGCAAGTGGGGACAGCCCAGGCTGTGAGCCAGGATGCTAGCAAGGGGGACGGCCCAGGCTGTGAGCCAGGAGTGCTAGCAAGGGGGGACGCACAGAGCGGTGAGCCCAGGAGTGCTACAAGGGGGAAGCCAATTCAGCGGGGGGTGAGCAAGGAGTGCTAGCAAGGTGGGGACGCCCAGGCCGGTTGTGTGAGCCGGAGTGCTAGCAAGGGGGACGCCCAGGCGGTGAGCCAGGAGTGTAGCAAAGTGGGGCGGCCGGCGGTGATCCAGAGTGCTAGCAAGTGGGGACGGCCCGGCGGTGAGCCAGGAGTGCTAGCAAGTGGGGACGGACGGGAGCCAGGAGTGCAGCATAGGGGACGCCAAGCGTGAGAGGAGTGCTAGCAAGTGGGGACGCCCAGGCGGTGAGCCAGGAGGTGCTAGCAAGTGGGGACGGCCGGCGTGTGAGCCAGGAGTGCTAGCAAGTGGGACAGCCGCGTGAGCCGGAGTGCTGCAAGTGGGGACCCAGGCGGGTGAGCCAGGAGTGCAGCAAGTGGGGACGCCCCGGGCGGTGAGCCAGGAGCGCTAGCAAGTGGGGACGGAGGCGGTGAGCCAGAGTGCTAGAAGTGGGGAGGACCAGGCGGGGGGCCGGGAGGCAGGAGGCTAGCATAGTGGGGACGCCCAGGCGGTGAGCAGAGTGCAGCAAGTGGGACGGGCGGGCGGTGAGCAGGAGTGCTAGCAGTGGGGCGCCCAGGCGGTGAGCCAGGAGGCTAGCAAGTGGGGAACCAGGGGTTGAGCCAGGAGTGCTAGGAGTGGGGACGCCCAGGCGGTGAGACAGGAGTGCTAGCAAGGTGGGGACGGGCCAGGCGGTGGGCCAGGAGGCTAGCAATGAAGTGGGGAAAGCCAGGCGGTGAGCCAGGAGTGCTAGCAAGTGGGGAAGCCAGGCGGTGCATGCCAGGAGTGCTAGCAAGGTGGACGCCCAGGCGGTGAGCCAAGGAGTGCTAGCAAAGTTGGACGGCCAGGCGGTGAGCCAGAGTGCTAGCAAGGGGGACGCAGGCGGTGAGCCAGTGATAGCAAGTGGGGACGCCCGGCGGGAGCCAGGAGTGCTAGCAGTGGGGGACGGGCGGTTGAGCCAGGCATGCTACAAGTGGGGCGAAGCCAGGTGTGAGCGGAGTGCTAGCAAGTGGGGACGGCCAGGCGGTGAGCCAGGAGTGCTAGCAAGGGGGGACAGCCAGGCGTGTGAGCAGAGGGCTAGCAAGGGGGACGGCCGGGCGGTGAGCCGGAGAGTGCTAGCAAGTGGGGAAGCCAGGGTGAGCCAGGAGTGCTAGCAAGTGGGACAGCCAGGCGCGTGAGCCAGGAGTGCTAGCAAGTGGGGACCCGGCCAGGCGGTGAAATTGGAAAAGCCCAGGAGGCTGCTAGCAAGTGGGGAAGGGCCAGGGTGAGCAGGAGTGTAGCAAGGGGGACGCCAAGGGGGAGACAGAGGACGGGGAGAGCAAGTGGGGACGGCCGGGGGCCTGGGCGGTGGGAGCAGGGTTGCTAGCAAGTGTGGGACAGCCCAGGCTGTGAGCCAGGAGTGCTAGCAAGTGGGGGAGGCCAGGCGTGGGCGACAGGAGTGCTAGCAAGTGGGACAGCCAGGCTGTGAGCAGGAGTGCTAGCAAGTGGGGACGCCCGAGGTGTGAGCAGGGTGAGTCTAGCAAGGGGGGGACGCGGGTGCAGGAGTTGCTAGCAAGTGGGGACGCCAGGCGGTGAGCCAGGAGTGCTAGCAAGTGGGGACGCCCAGGCGGTTGAGCCAGGAGAGGCTAGCAAGTGGGACGACAGGCGGGGAGCCAGGGTGCTAGCAAGGGGGGGACGCCAGGGGTGGCAGAAGTGATAGCAAAGTGGGGACGCCAGGCTGGAGCCAGGAGTTGCTAGCCAAGTGGGGACCCCGGCTGTTGAGCCAGGCGGAGCGTTAAGCAAGTGGGGACGGCCGGCGTGTGAGCAGGAGTGCTAGCAAGTGGGGGACCCCAGGCGGGTGCGTGAGCCAGGAGTGCTAGCCAAGTGGGACTCCAGGCGGTGAGCCAGGAGTGTAGGCAAGTGGGGATGGCCCGGCGGGTGAGCAGGAGTGCTAGCAAGTGGGGAACAGCGGCGGTGAGCCAGGAGTGCTAGCAAAGGGGGACGGCCAGGCGGTGAGCGCAGGAGTGCTAGCAAGTGGGGACGGCCCAGCCGGCTGTGAGCAAGCCGGAGCGGCTAGCAAGTGGGACGCCCAGGGGGTGAGCCAGGAGGTGCTAGGAAGTGGGGACGGCCGGCGGTGTGAGCCAGGAGGCATAGCAAGTGGGGAGCCCAGGCGTTGAGTCCAGGAGTGCTAGCAAGTGGGGACGGACGGCGTGGAAGGAGCGATGCAAGTGGGGACGCCCAGGGGTGATGAGCCAGGAGTGCCGCAAGTGGGGACGGCGCCAGCGTGTGGCAGTGAGCCAGGAGTGCTAGAAGTGGGGACGCACCCAGGCGGTGAGCCAGGAGTGGCTAGCAAGTGGGGGAGCCCAGGCGGGAAGCCAGGAGTGCTAGCAAGTGAGGGGGCAGCCGCGGCGTGGCCGGCTGTGAGCAAGGCGGCTAGCAAGTGGGGACCCCAGGCGGTGAGCACAGGAGTGCTAGCAAGTGGGGGAGCCCCAGGGCGGTGAGCCAGGAGTGCTAGCAAGTGGGGACGCCCGGCGGGGAGCCAGGAGTTGTAGCAAGTGGGGACGGCCAGGCGGTGAGCCAGGGAGTGCTAGCAAGTGGGGACCGCCAGGGGTAGAGCCAAGGAGTAGCAAGAGGGGAAGCCGGCTCGGGGTCAGGGGTTGACAGCAGGAGGGCAGAGCAACGGGGGGAGGAGCCCCAGGAGGTGAGCCAGGAGTGCTAGCAAGTTGGGGAGGCAGGCGGTGAGGCCAGGAGGCTAGCAAGTGAGGGATCGCACGGGGGAGCAAGGACGTGATAGCAAGTGGGGGACGCACAGAGGGTGGAGCCAGGAGTGCTAGCCAATGGGGACGGCCGGCGTGAGGAGCAGGAGTGCTAGCACGGGGGAGGCCGGCGGGTGAGCCAGGGTGCTAGCAAGTGGGTGACGCCCAGGCGGTGTGAGCCAGGAGTGTAGCAAGGGGGACCCAGGCTGTGAGCAGGAGTGCTAGCAAGTGGGGACGGTCCCAGGCTGTGAGTTTCATGGTAGGTTTGACGAGCAGGAGAGAGAAACGTCTTTAGATTGTGTCTATTTAGCGGGGGTCCCAAATTAAGGGGATCCCAACACGTAGCCAGGGTTTGGGTTACACTTCCCGGATACGTTGAAGCGCAGCGTCCGGTCAGAAACCCTACCCTGAAACGTTTTGCGACTCACCACTAGGAGCCTTCTTCAGCACAGACCAGAAAAGGTTAAGGGGCATGAAGGGGTTCATGGTCCCTGCATCATACACAGGGGTCCCCGGGTTTTGCCCAGACCCCTAAACGCAGTATAAAGATTGGGGTTACTCCAGCCAAGAATAAGGCTGTGGGAGTAGTTTTAAAAGTAAAGTTAAAATGTTTAAAGATCCAGTTGGGGGTGTGTAAGGGGAGTGTAAGGGAGGGAACAGGCGAGTGTAGGTGAACCGGCGGTGTAAGGGACCGAGGGAAGGGGAACCGCGTCGTGTAAGGGAAACCGTGGAGTGTAGGGAACGGTGAGTGTAAGGGGGGGGGAACCGGGCGAGTGTAGAGGGGAAACCGGCGAGTGTAAGGGGAACCGGCGAGTGTAAAAGGGGGTAAACGGGAGGAGTGTAAGGGAATGGCGGCGAGTGTAAGGGGAACCGGGAGTGTAAGGGGAAACCTGGCGGCTTAAGGGGAACGGGCGAGTGTAAGGGGAACGGGCGAGTGTAAGGGGAACGGGCGAGTGTAAGGGGAACGGGCGAGTGTAAGGGGAACGGGCGAGTGTAAGAGTGTAAGGGAACGGGAGAGTGACGGGAAAGGGACGAGTGTAAGGGGAACGGCGAGGGGTGGGGAAAGGGGGCTCGTAAGCCCCGGACACGGGCCCCGGCGAGTGTAAGGGGAACGGGCGAGGTGTAAGGGGACGGGAGTGTAAGGAACGCGAGGTGTAAGGGGAACGGGCGAGTGTAGGGCGATGGGCGAGTGTAAGGGGACGGCGAGCGTGGAGTGTAAGGGGAACGGCGATGTAAGGGGAACGGGCGAGTGTAAGGGGAACGGCGACTGTAGGGACGGGCGAGTGTAAGGGGAACGGTGCGAGCGTGTAAGGGGAAGGGCGAGTGTAAGGGGAACGGCGGGCGGGAAGTGATACGGGCGAGTGTTGTAGGGGAACGGTGCGAGTGTAAGGGGAACATGGCGAGTGTAAGGGGAACAGGCGAGGTGTAAAGGGGAACGGCGAGGTAAGGGGAACGGCGAGTTAAGGAAGGGCGATGGTAAGGGGAACGGGCGATGTGAAGGGGACTGGGCGTGTAAGGGGAACTCGTCGAGTGTAAGGGGAAGGCGGTGAAGGGACGGGCGGTGTAAGGGAAAAGGCGAGTGTAAGGGGAACAGGAGTGCAGGGGAAAGGCGCAGGTGGAATGCGAGGGTAAGGGTGACTGGCGAGTGTAGGGACGGAGGTAAGGGCAGGGGGTAGACGGGAGTGTAAGGGGAACTGCATTAGTAGGAGGTGGAAACGAGTGAAGGGGAAACAGGCGAGTGTAGACAGCGAGTAGGGGAACGGGAGGCTAGTGTAAGGGGAACCGGAGAGTGTACAGGGGAAAACCGGGGAGTGTAAGGGGAACCCGGAGAGTCGTAAGGGGAACAGGCGATGAAGGTCAGTCGAGTGTAGGGGAACGAGAGTGTAGGGGGAACAGGCGAGGTAGGGAACGGCGTAAGGGGAACCGGCGAGGTAAGGGGGAAACGGCTGAGTTGTAAGGGAATCCCGGCGAGTAGGGAGGTAAGGGGAACCGGCGAGGTGTAAGGGACGGCGGTCGAGAGTATAAGGGGAACCGGCGAGTGTAAGAGGGAACCGGTGAGTGTAAGAGGGAACCGCGAGTGTAAGGGGAACAGGCGAGTGTAAGGGAAAAGGGAGTCAAAGGGGGACAGTTTTTTAGTTTACACTCACATTAATACACACACGACCTGCAACACATGTTTAGCAAGCAGACTTATGAAAGATATTTGATTAAGCAGCTGTTTAACAAATGATGTTAAAACTTTATACATTAAATAAGGCGGAGTTTGGTCCTCTGCAAGGACAGAGGGCGGGGGGGGGGGGCTAGCCACCAGGACTTTGGTGCCAGTGAGTCTAACCCTAGGTCCATTGGACAAAGTGACACTATTTGCCAGGGTGTGAAAGCCATTTGAATAAGATGGTTATGTGAAGTACCAAGGGCCTGTGATGAAATACAGGCCATCCTGGCAAACTGTCACCTCCCTAGACAGAGAGGCCCCAGCCATGCAGGAGCATTGCATGACAACTAAGTAAGATGGCGGTTTTGTCGCAGATGCCCAGTACCATTCTGAAGCCAGAGGCGCCAGGTTTCACAAACCTGGCAAAGTGTGTGAGTGGCTAGAGATGACGTTCCCACGCTGCGGATTGGCTGTAATACTGCAGGGATGACTTTGAAAAGGTTATAAAAAAAGTGAGCAGCCAGCCCAGAGAGCTGGGTTATCCCCAGAGAGCAGCCAGCCCAGAGAGCAGGGTTATCCCCAGAGAGCAGCCAGCCCAGAGAGCAGGGTTATCCCCAGAGAGCAGCCAGCCCAGAGAGCAGGGTTATCCCCAGAGAGCAGCCAGCCCAGAGAGCAGGGTTATCCCCAGAGAGCAGCCAGCCCAGAGAGCAGGGTTATCCCCAGAGAGCAGCCAGCCCAGAGAGCAGGGTTATCCCCAGAGAGCAG
>WSYH01011497.1:0-20759 GCA_036426205.1 Ascaphus truei | reverse complement strand
CCTTGGGGAGAGTCAGTAGGAGGAGTTGGGGAGGAGTTACATGGCACTTCAGATATGGAGGATTGTTTTGGGCAAATAAAAGGTTAAAAAAAAGTATCAGAGAAATGCAACTTGTGACGCATCTCATTTTAATCTGTGCACCATGTAACTGCCCCCAACTCATCCTACTCACTCTCCCCAAGGTGCAAATTGGGGCAGAGACGCAGAATGTGATACATCTGATTATAATCTGTGCACCATGTAACTCCCCCCAACTCCTTCTACTGACTCTCCCCAAGGTGCAAGCTGGGGCAGAGACGCAGACTGTGATACATCTCATTATAATCTGTGTGCCATGTAACTCCTCGAGTCTGCTGTCTGTCTCAGTGTAGGTGTCCGTTTCCCCTTGCCAGTGTTTAACCCTATGGCGGTTTCATAACAAATCGGTTGATAGGTTGTTTCATGTTTATTTAATTAATTATTTTTTTTCATGGTATATTTTTTTATGAATTTTATTGTTATTTGTATACTGTGCAGCTTAGGGTATAGTCACTACTAGTAATTTTTCATGGTGGTACTCAGCCGTTCAGCTGCACAGCTGTTCTGAGGTGGGGTTGGATCCCCTCAGTTATTGTGTACTTTTTAATAAATTACCTTCCACTAATCCCTGGTGCGCATTTGTGCATTTTTATACCTTGTTTTTCAGGGTGCCTTCCCTCCCTTTTTCAGGGGGGTTCACCTTGATTTGGCAGCTTCTGGGGAGACGCTGTATGTGCATGCTGCAAAGGGACTATCCACATCTTTATACAACACGAGCGCTGAATATCCTGTTTTTTCTACTTTCTGTATATACAGTGGTCGACAAATCACCCAAAAATCTACTCGCTGAACAAAAAAAATCTACTCGCCACCTACTGCTGCGGCCGAGTTTATTCGAGCATTTGCCCGTTCTCGGCCGCAGCAGTTACCTGGCGCGCGCCGGAGGGTGCCGGGCGCGTGCCGAAGCAGCGGAGGAGAGGCCCGCCGATCGCGGCTTCCCCCTCTCCTCTCCGGGTCCGCCGGAACCCCCTGCCGCCGTCCCCCACATCGCGGGACACCAGGGCTCCCTCGGGGAGCCCTGGACGCGCGTGCAGGGGGTGCAGGCACCCGATGACGCGTGACCGCGCATCGGTGACGCGCGGCACGCCGAGGGGATGCCACTTGCAAGCCGGGAAATCTCCCGGCTTGCGGAACTGGCCACACTTCAATAAAGTGTGTCGCCAGTGTAGTATCACACGTGTGTTGCTTGGGCCAATAGGAGCTCGCCACGATGTTAAATCCACTCGCCCGGGGCGTGCAAATGTATAGGTTTGTCGAACACTGTATATATGTATATACTGTATATATATATATACATATATACACATACATACATATAAATATACACACACACACACACACACACACACAATATAACAATAATAATACTAATAATAATAACAATAAACATGAATCCCACTCATTGACTTTACTTATACTTCAGTGGAGTCTCACCTTTTCAAGTGAAAACTTTCCTATAAAAATGCAATTTATTGGCATTACCAAACTTCATTAAATCACTTACGTCCTCGGACTCTGACAGACAGGATTACAGACCCGCCAACATTTGGCACATACAGAAGAGGTAACTTTATTTGCTGCAGTATCTCGCTGGGGGAGAGAGGAGCTGGCAGGAAAGTGACCCCACCGAAGGAAGCTCAATAACATGAACCATTTACTTACATGCAAAGATCATATAACCAATAAATATACATATTTATGGATTTGTATATACTTATATACACACAATAGAAGTGTTATTAAATCCACCATAACCAGTTGATCGTTAGCAGGTAAGTCATCAATCTCCCAGCTGCTTTAGGCTCGTAATATACTGTGTGGCCGTGCGCACGCCTGTGCGAACACGTGTGCATGTGCTGCACACGTTTTGTGTGTATAGAGTCCGTGCTGCCGGGAGCGACATGCTGGGAAGGTAGTGTGTGTGTGTGCGCGTGTGTGTGTATATGTATGTGTGTGTGTGTGTATGTGTGTATGTGTATGTATACTGTAGATTGTGAGTGAATAATTACTTAAATAAGATTTTTAAAAGAAAAAAAAAACATGTTTAATACTTTTTTTTATTTATTTGTGCACTTATTGACACACACACACACACACACACACACACACACACACACACACACATTATCAGTGGCAATAGCAGCGTGAATTCCTTATTTTCTTCCTTTCCCCCGTCGGCTGGTCCCACGCTCACTGCCGTGCACACGCGCGCTCCCTATTATAGAATGGCCGACTAACCTCAGCCAACTATAAATGCCGGCGCGCACAGCGCAGCAAGCAGCAGAGCCAGCAAGCGCACACACTGCAGAAAGCCTGAATTAGCTGCAGCTTCAGCCATGGCATCAATACAGTAGGTAAAATAGGTAAATAAGTATTTAATAGGCACATGACACAGGTACAGTACTGCTAAATGGGTGTAAAAATTAATGTAATAGGTACAGGACATAAAAAACAGGTGCAGTTGGAGCTGTGAATAACATGTAATTGCTATATGCAAAGATCATATTATTATAATATTTGCACACACACAATAGGGAAGGGATAATATTCCCTATAACCAGTTTTATCAGTAGGTACAGGACATAAAACAGACAAACAGAGGCCTACCAAATAGGTGCAGCTGGAGTGCCTGTGTGTAACTCCTGCTGACACCCTGTCATGTGTAGCCAGGATATTTACATGTAGCTGCTGCTCTTCCCACTGACTGGGATAGGCCCACAGCCTGAGCTCAAGTTGCTGACGCCACGACACCGAGGGGGTTGAACTACACTTCCCATGATGCTTTGTACATGTGATAAAGCAGCTGTCAATCAAGAACACAGCAGGCACCGTCCAATTGGAAGAGCGGGTTTGGGATGGGGCGGGCTAAGAGCTGTGCCAGTGTATTGTTCCTGCTGAGGAGCACACAGAGCAGCTGGGGGCAGGAAACACATAGGTCTATGGGAAAGCTAGGCCCACATCCCCTCACTGTGTTACTGTTATTAGTATTCAACGGCAAAGCAATGTGCTCTGAGGTTTTCTTTTTCCAACTCGTGTGTCAGAGGATCCTGCAGCTCTGTTACTAAAAGCCCCTTCCCCCCTTTACCTGATTTAACTTGTTAGGCCGCGCTTATAGTGCCGCCGTCGCGCTTACTATAAGCGCACGCGATGGCTGCAATGCATTTGTTTTGACGCGCTGTCGCCGTCACCCGCACTATAAGCGCAGCCTTATGCTTTACACAATAATTCTGCAGGTTTTGGCTTGTTGTGGTCGGAGGATAACTGTCTATACATATAAAGACTTGTATTTTCTAAGCAAAGTAAAGGGGCTTTGGTATAATGCTAACCTCAAATCCTGAGTGCCTTGTGGCCGCCATGTAGGGTTGCCAGGTGGCTTCTCCAAAAATACTGGACACAATGGTGAAAGGTGCGATGCGCTGGAGACACCCCCCCCCCCCCCTCTTACCGCTCCATGCAGTTTCCTCCTCTCTTTGGTCCCACCCCCAGGCGCCTGACACCTCCTCCTGATTGGCTGCATTAGGCCGCGCTTATAGTCCTTGCGACAGCGACGCTGACGTCACGCTGTGGTCGCTGAAAAAATAAAATTGAATTCCAGCGATCGCGACTAAGCCGTCGCTCCGTCACGCCATCGCGTTGCTCCTAATATAAGCGCATGCGATGGATTCAATACATATGTTTTGATGCGACGTCGCCGGGACTATAAGCGCAGCCTTACCCAGCAGCAATCAGGATGGAGTAAACTGCCCAGCCCTCTAGCAACAGCCCTCCCCGCTCAGGGAGATCCCACAGCCCCCACCCAAGCCGGTCAGATCCCACGCCCAGATAGGTAATGCCGAACACATACATGTCCAGTATTACCTCAAACATTTTAACTGGACAGTGTCTAAATACAAGACAGTCCGGTTCAATACTGGACACCTGGCAACCCTGCCCCCAACTAGTGAGATGAGACAATTATTAGAGGGAGGCTGAAGGAAAAAGTAACTGTTTAATGTAAAAAGAAAATCAACAGAAGTTAATGCTGACACTAATGTTACATGTATGTATTACTGCCTTCCAACGAGAGACTCAATGGAAATGATTAAGTCTGCGTTCCAGTCAGAGCGGGGCACGCCTAATGAGCAAGACTCACCCCAAATAAGAAACTATACTGCAGTGTTTGAGACTCACTTCATATTAATTACTGCCTGCTAATGAGTGACATTTCAAATAGTAATACTTACACCTAATAAGAGACTGTTCTGACGATTGAGACGTGTTTCAATTAAGTGACTGCTAATGAGTCTCATTTGTTCCCAATGAGTAGTACTGCTATCCAATAACTGACACTCTCCAAAAATGTAAGGCTGCCTTATGTGACTGATACTTCTAATGATTGAGACTCACTGCTAAGGAGTATTTTACCATCTAATAAATAACACTCGGTCCATGCAGAAGGTTTTGTAGGAATTATTTTCTTTAGAGCTCAGTGTGGTTTGTACCTAAACCTAATGGGATCCAGGAATATTAAGTAAGGTGGTCATCTTAATTAAGTGTAGCCATGCATAACAATGTCTACAGTCATCTCTCCTGCTGGCAGCAAACCCTGGTAAGTTACAGGAATGCCAGCAGTAATCATGGAGGTTTGCCCTCACATCCTATTGAGGTGCCCTATGTATAAAGGGGAGTGGCTACATGCTCTGAGTCCATGGTTAGTGACATCAGGGATGTGCCTGCCTCCTGAGGTGTATAAGGCACTGCACTGCCTAAAGTTAGTGTGGTTGCTGCAGGTTAATGTTACAAGGTGAAGGAGAAGCAACAAGTTCTTAGGTGCCCACTAGTGCAGTAACTAGTGGCACCGTGCAATATCCAGTTGCAAAGAGGCCAACTGTGTCCAGTGATCTGGCACAGGGGTGATCTCCCTGCGGGGAGAGGGAATCCCACTCCATTGGGAGGGCGTACCTTTTAAAGGGGAGCACGGGGCGATGTGCGGCTGAAGCAATGACTTTGAGGGGCAGCTGGGCCTTATCACCACGCACAATAAAAATGACTTGTTCAACGAGAACCCCATGGTGTGAGTCTGCAATTACTCTACAAGGGCCCTCACCACCAAGAAGGAGTTCCTCATCAGGACCATCTCTCTGCGGACGCATAGATCCTGATGAGGTGGAGGCGCTGCACATGATGTGAGTAGGACTCGCACCCACTACCTCAGCTGCCTGTCTGGCTTGACATCCCCTATACCATCAAGCGGGAGACTCAGGAGTCCTGTTGCCTACAGGTGCACCACCAGACACGAACATGTAATGAGGGCTGGATAGACCACAGGGGCCAATGTGAGATTGGGTGGATCAGACCAGAGGGAATACCCGTTACATAAGCAAGGTGGTCATCCTAGTGTATGAGTAGACATCATAGGACATCAGAAAGTCCGAGTGTCTGGAGCCTTCTGCTCTTGCTGTACACAAGGCACCAGAATGGATGTGCGTGCTGACAAAGCAACCACCCTGTACCTGCTTGTTGTGGTAGTTTAATAACCATTCTCTTCCACTCATCTAAATAGCCAAAAAGTATTGCTTCGTACTTAGAAGGGAGTTTAAGATGTAACATTTTATTCACGCAGAATTGTTTTCACTTTCCTTCAACAATACCATGTACAATGGGCAATGTTATCATCTTCAGAACAACATTTCATACATTTAACCTAAACATGGTGGTTGAATTTATGTAACTGTCTTGGCGCTAGAAATGTACGGTTACATTCATTTAAACAGCAGCTCTGTCACATTAAGAGATTGAACACATGGAAAGCCAGGAATTGGGATTTCCAGATCAGGTCAGGAAAATCCACTTGCCATTTACTCAGTAAGGGTATCCAACGCGGGCTAGTTTGTAGTTCCACTAAAGGAATAGAAATAGTCACTTTAGGTGTGAAACCAAGTTGCAATGAAGCTTTCATATTAGATTCCAATGGATTAGTCATAAACAATTGTGGGTTCATTTTAAAGCAGCAGTCCAAGCTGCCATTTCAAAAAAATTTATGTAATATGTGCATCAATACAATCCACACAATGATAAGTAATTAGATAAGTTGCCGATCGATCTGTTCTCCTGCGATCGATCGCGTAGATTCGGCTCGGGGGTTCACTAAATAACTGCTGAGGAGAATTCTGCAGTCAGTGTGACTTTGTAAATGGTTGCTATAGAAACAAAAAAGGCTTGTTACATTATAATACATTAAAAATGTAATTCAGAGTTGGTGTTTTTTAAAATGTTACAAGTATTTTCTCATAGTACAGAACTAATTTATTTAAAACAAAACACACATAGGATATTGCTTTGTCTGCAGATTTAAGCAACGAGTTACATAGCATTGGACTTACATTAGAGGCAACGCTTATTCTAACATTTGCCTTAAACTAGCCGGGTTACATTCTGGGTATGTGCTGGGTATGTTCTGGGCTAGTTTGAGGCAAGTTTAAGGCATTTCTGCATTGACTAACGACCCATAGGATTAACACAGCAGGGATCCCTGGCAGTCCAATTCAGTTTGAATGGGACTGCCAGGGACCCCCGCTGTTAATCTGATAGGCCATTAATCAATGCAGAAATGCTGGGGCTAGTTTAAGGAAATGTATTCAGAATGTACCTGGGTGAACCTGGGTCTTTTGGGGAATTGCCACTGTTTTTTGCTAGAATAATCGCTGCCTCTACTGTATATAAAAAAAGTGATTATTAGGTAATTGAAATGTGGTTTTAAGCTGTTTAAATATGGGACCTACCAGCTGATATGATATAATACAGGCAGATCAATTGACTTTCCATTTCAAGATTTACACATTTTGATTGATCAATAATCCAATCTCTGCAATACTGTATCTAGTTAATCAGGTGGAGTTTGAAGTTTGCGTTTAAACCATCCCCTTCAATCATTTGTAACGTAAATATGCTAATTTTATGTTTTTAATGTAACACGTGTCCCCACCGCCCCACCCCTCCAACCTCACTTAGGGACTAGTGTATGGGTGTGGGCGCATTACTATGGTTGTATGGTGCTCTACCTGTTGGTTTACAGGAGGTCTGAGTTGTCTGCATGATGTTAAGGAGACAGGAACAGGACTGGCTCATGTAGGTCTTTGGGTTCGTCATGGTGGTGTCAGCGCCTCCAGCAGTGATGGATCCCACGGAGTGTAGGTGTCAGCCCCCATCATTACACAATTGCCTCCCTCCTGCCCAGGAACTGACACCTGAGGCAGAGGTATCTTGTAAGGTACTTTATTATAGGGAATTCTGCAGCATCTCTTCTAGCAGCATATCACACTCCACTTGCCTCGGGCTTTCTAGACGGTGCACCTTCTTCACTAGTGCTCTGCTCCAGGTGGTCTTTAGGCTGGCCAGCCTAAAATGAGCAAGCTTACCCCGCCATGGGGAAGACTCACAGCTCCCACCCCACTCCCTGAGGAACAGGGAGCATAAACCTCATTTACCCTCGCCAGGGCTCAGGGAGGAACACTCTCACCCTCCTTACTCCAGGAGGAGCAGGGGGCAAGCACAACCTCACCCTATCCAGGGCTGAGGGGAAGACTCATAACTTTTTGGCTACTCCCCTAGAAACTTCTGGAAGGGGCGGGCTCATGGACTGTACCCACCTCCAAGGAGCTGTACACAGGCCATGAGTCACCACAGACCTTCCTTCACTTTCTGGGGAAGCAGAAGGGTGGGGGGGGTCAATGGCCCATAGATTAACCTGCTAATGCCTGGATCTTAACAGGACTTACATAGCAGATACACTATGTGGAGAGAAACAGGTACAGGTTGACATACCCTGTTACATTTATTATTCCAAATAAAATTGGGGAATCTCTTGCGAATTCTGGGAATGTTTTTTTTTCTTAAAAGTAGAGTTAATAAATGTAATAAATAAATACGCTTTGGGGAAGAGACCATTTAAATGAAAGCACTGATATGGATTTAAATTGTCAACATTTTATTTTGGGGAGTGTCCTGTTCCCTGTTTAGCCAGAAAATGTTGAATTTAGAGAAAAGTATTTTGTATCCCAAGAGACTGAAACTTAGTAAATCCTTGCATTATCAATGAAATTTGAACAGAAAACAAGTACAGTTGGTCACCAGCATATAGGGCTAATTTAAGTTCTTGTTTCCTAAATCTTAATCTACGAACTATACTCATGAGAGAAACAGCTATGAGGGTATTGATCAATAGAACCCTGAGGAAGCTCACACCTGGGTCACGTGAAACGCGTGGGTTGTCCTTTTCCTGCCTGCTGTGGGGTATACGCCGTTCGTTGTGCGTCCCCTGCTGCTGAACCGCAGAGCACTCTCCTGTCTGTGCCCCTGCAGTCGGACGCAGCCTGTGTACACAACCCGGAAGCGCTGTGGAGCCAGAGATACGGAGAGAAGCCGGTTAACATCTTACGGCCCGAGGGACTGAACGGAGCGCCGCCACTACAGGACCCAGAGTGGTCAAACTGCTTTTACCTTACTGGGAGCATGCGAGTTGCCTGTAGCTCACTGCTTATGTCTTTTTAATATAAATATAATAAATATTTAATATAAATTGATCTGCACCGTGCACATCTCTCTTTTCTCTTTATGCGCCCTTTCGGTTTTTACGAGTAAACGGTTTTCCTCCGACTTCGGTGGTTTTGGAAGTGTTGTAGATACATAGGAAAGTGTAATTCCCACAATGTGACTGTTGTTTAGCCCGCTCTGGATCCTTATCTCATTGGATAGTGCTCCGATTTTTCTATCCATGCTCCTGCTAACAGGTTAGTTGTTAGGTACATGTACTGTATGCTAAGTCCCAATGAAGATAATTTAAAAAACATTACAGTCTAGAACATGAGTGAGGAGAGGGATAAAACACAGAGGATGCATGGAATCCCGAGAACAGGCATATTTCTGCATGATCTGAGTGTCTTGGTAACGCTTCTTACTGAGGGTCTGACAATCACACTTAAAAGGATAAAGGTTACTGTACATCGAGTTCCAAAATTAAGAGTTTGTCAGTCTTTCTAGAAAGGGCAGTGGGCTTCAGCAGTATGCTTTGCAGGGTAGGTACAGTATAGTCCAGCAACAGGATACCTGGGGCTCCAAACATTTCTTTAACTCCATATATTCGTGTAAAACTTCTTAGAACAATAAAGATGAAGTATTCCTAGAATGTAAACTCATTAATGTGGAGTTAGAGGGGGGCTGATTACATTGGAGATAGCAACCTATTTAGGCATGTATATTGTCATATGGTTATCAACCCTAAGTTGCCAGGTGCATAATATATTCTCCCAAGCCGAGTATATACAGCTTACAGCTTTCCCCCCTCCACTATGTATAAGTATGCAAACAAGTGATAAATAGAGAACACAATCTCTTACTCACATCCTCTGTGGGAGCCGGGCTCTGATATTGTAGTAGATGAAAAAGGAATACTCCGACGTGCGACTCCGCTAGAAAAGTGCAGGCAAAATGCAGAGACGCAGCGACACCCCCCCATCCGCTCAATAGGAAAAAGAGGGGGACCACATTTTGTTCAAAATAACCTGGTTTATTGGAACATGGTAGCCGAGTGTTTGACTCTATGTATTCTCTCTTCAGGAGGAAATTATGTTTGCGAAGAAGTAAAATATACAAATAGTTCAGCTTCTGGCAATGCACTTTAACTGTTTAACGGTAGATTGGGATGACTGATGTCAGGAAGGAGAATCCCCCCAATAGATTTAAGACTCACCTGTTGTCATTTCCCATGTACAATAGATGAGATACGACTCCAAGGTCACAGCCAGCTCTCTGGCCTCCCAATAAACTGGGATTCATTGGCAGTTAATAGTAATGGATTTTGCATCTTCGAAATATACCAACTGGAAGCTTTGCACCACTTCCAGATTGTCTAAGCTACCAAATAGAAGTGGTGGATGTCCAACTGTTATGCACACAGGCTTGTACATTTTACTTTGTTAACACACAAACTTACGGCTTACTAAACAAATAATTGACGTTTTTGATCGTTGTTGTAAAGCAGGATTTACGTGCAATTAGTTACTAATTTATTTTCTACCTACAACGTTCTTCACTGCTTGTCTGATATCATTGTTTCTTAAACTGTAGATAATAGGATTGATCATTGGGGTGACTACAGAGTACATGACGGACAAGACCTTGTTGGTATCAAAAGCATTGAGGGCCCTGGGTCTGACATATGTGAACATGGTGGTGCGATAGAATATAATGACTATGGTGAGGTGGGAAGCACAGGTGGAAAACGCCTTCTGACGTCCATCGGCCGTAGGGATCTTCAGTATAGTAGAGATGATATTGATGTAAGAGACCATGGTCAGCAAGAATGAAGTTAGGAGAAATAAGGAGCCTAATATAAAGACAATCACCTCAATAGTGTCGATGCTTTGGCATGAGAGTTTCAGCAGTGGGGGAGAGTCACAGAAGAAATGGTCGATGACATTAGAGCCGCAGAAAGGAAAGCGAAATATGAATGTGGATGGCAAAATTGGTGCCAGAGAACCACCCAGCCGGCAGCCCCCCGCAAATTTAATACTGTAACGTACGTGCTTGCCAAAAACTGGTACCGGACCGCGGGGCTGAGGTGGGGATGTACAAGCACCGACCTTAGACCACGCAGACTGGTCCGGAGTGCGGAAATCATCGTCAAACAGGCCAGGTTCAGGATTGGAGAGAACAGAGTTAACGTTATCCAGGCCGGGGTCAAGGCAGGCGGCACAGGAGCGGTGGTCGAGGATACGAGCCGAGGTCGTCATCAGGGAATCCAACAATTCTACTTCAGCGAAGACAGCAGGGTTTCAGAGATAGGAACAGGAACTGGGAATCCAGTGCTTCAGCACAAAATGGCACCCCCTAGCCGGGTACAGCCGAGAGTGGTGGAGACCACTGGGAACAGGAACTGCAGACAGGAAGGTCACAGGAACCAGGGGGGCAGACAACAGGAACTGGGAATCCAGTGCTTCAGCACAAAACGGCACCCCTTAGCCGGGTACAGCCGAGAGTGGTGGAGACCACTGGGAACAGGAACTGCAGACAGGAAGGTCACAGGAACCAGGGGTGCAGACAACAGGAACTGGGAATCCAGTGCTTCAGCACAAAACGGCACCCCCTAGCCGGGTACAGCCGAGAGTGGTGGAGACCACTGGGAACAGGAACTGCAGACAGGAAGGTCACAGGAACCAGGGGCAGACAACAGGAACTGGGAATCCAGTGCTTCAGCACAAAATGGCACCCCGTAGCCGGGTACAGCCGAGAGTGGTGGAGACCACTGGGAACAGGAACTGGAGTCAGGAAGGTCACAGGAACCAGGGGTGCAGACAACAGGAACTGGGAATCCAGTGCTTCAGCACAAAACGGCACCCCCTAGCCGGGTACAGCTGAGAGTGGTGGAGACCACTGGGAACAGGAACTGCAGACAGGAAGGTCACAGGAACTAGGGGGGCAGACACGCCACAGGAAACACTGGGGAAACCAGCGTAGCCGCTACAGCACGGCGGCGGTCTGCATGGGAACAAAGGAAGCAGCGCCGGGGCTGCTATGCAAGGAGGCCTTGGGGCGCAGAGGACTGGGAGCAGGATACAAGGCACAAGGAGGCCTAGCAGGCCAAACAGAGAGTCTGTGACAAGCACAGTTACTTGCAAGATGGATTGCAAAGTCTATGTCCAGCAACTTCCTGAGGGCGGGGCAAGAACTAAATAGCACAGGAGGCCAATCAGGCCAGAGCTGCACAGGAGGCAGCAGGAGGCAGGTGATTGCAGAAGCAGGGAATAGTTTGTCTGGAACCTGCAAAGCTCCGGATGGATGGGCTCCAGCCAAACCCAGGAGTGGATTCCTGACAAATACAAGCCCATCTGTCCATAAGTCCATTATAATGTAGAGGATTACAGATCGCTAGGTAGTGATCATATGCCATTGCAGTTACCAGGAAACATTCAGTGGTACCTAGAAAGAAGAAAATGTGCGACTGGGCAAAGCATCCGTTAATTGAGAGGGTCTTTGTCTCTGATAGGAAGTTGGCCAACATCTTGGGGACAGTGACAGTGACAGGCAATCTCCGAAATGAGAGGTTGACGAGGAAGAAGTACATACTGCACCGACACACTTTATTCGAGCAAATACCCAGTATGTACCTGGCAGATACCTGGAATGCGCCGCTCCTCACCTCTGACAAGCCCCGTTGCGTTTGCCTTCCCAGCCTGGGTTCATGCCTGGCTGACGGGCGGCTGATCTGTTAAATGATAATGATTAGGATTTAATAGGCTGCAATGCTTCGCGTGTCTACCAGATGGCATAAATTCATGAGTTGTAATGCAGTATATATATATATACTGTGCAGTATTGCAGCCAGCGGGAATAAAATGCTTCAATCCCTGCCTGGAAAATAACCCAATGCACTCGGGCAGAAAACAGTCACAAAACTCAATACACCCGGGTATACCCGAATTCGTGGGACTAGCCGAGCTCGAATAAAGTGTATCGCCAGTGTAGGGGTATGGAGGCGATAGTCCAAGTGTATGACCATGATGATAACCGCATGCTGGGTTAATGTCAGAATATACATTACCAAGAAGACAACATAGTAGACCTCCTGAGTCTCCCTGCTGCTGGAAAACCCCAGAATAACAAACTCCGGCACCAGGGTTCTATTCACCGTGTTCATGAGAGCCGCAGGTTTTCTGTCTGGAAAAGAAAGACACAAAATACTTCAAAGGAGGAAACTCCAATATATGACGGCCGAGACTAAGAAGTGCAAAATTAATAACAGCATATAAATATAATACCATTACTACTGATGGCGGCACATCATTGTTTACTTTCTATATACGTAAGTTGTATAGCATAAAAAAAGAAGAACGTTGGTAGGAGCTAAGACACCACTTCATCCCATTTTAGCCTATTTTATTTATTTTTTATCATTTAATGCACTATTTAAAAGATTGTAAAGAGAATTACTAAGACTCAGTGGCTGTGAGAGTTAGGAGATATATAAGTGATGCTTTGTATCATTGTATCATTGTATTGAGTAATGCTGAAGGAGTAGGCTGCAGAGTCAGACTGAGAACATCAATTAGGGGAACTATAGGGTGAGATGGGATAGAGGTGGTAGAGGTGAAGGGGAATAGAGGTGAGGATAGAGGGGAATAGAGGTGAGGATAGAGGGGGAATGAGGGGGAAAGACAGGCGGGATAGAGGATCGTAGATGGGGATAGAGGTGGGATAGAGGGAGGGAATAGAGGGGGAAAAGGTGCGGATTGAGGATATATGGGGGATAGAGTTGGGGATAGAGGTGAGGATATAGGGAGGAGTAGAGGTGGGGGATAGAGGTGGGGATAGAGGGGAGGATAGAGGTGAGGATAGAGGGGTGCATAGAGGGAGATAGAGGTGAGGATAGAGCTGGGATAGAGGTGGGATAGAGTGGGATAGAGGCGGGGGATAGAGGTGGGGGATAGAGGTGGGGATAGAGGGGAGGATAGAGGGAGGATAGACGAGGGGATAGAGATGGGATGAATATAACAGAACGTAATGTGAATACAGACCGTCAGAGTGAGCTGAGAATGTAACGCACAGCTTGTTCCCTTATTTATTACACATAATGTTATAGCCAATTTGTTTAAATCACAGATAAAAAGAAAATTATAGGGATGATGAGACCGACAGACAGACTGAATGGAGAAAACAAAATATTAGGAAAAATAAACGCATTGAAACGATTGCTGCAGAAAATAATTTATTCATGTTTTCATGTCACAAGGTTGGGTGCAAAAAGGGAGGAAAAACTAAGATACAAAGAAGATTTGTCTGATTTCTTGTATTAAACGTGTAGTTATTAGTACAAAACATCTGATTGGGGAGGTACATTTCCTGATATGTCCCATTAGCTGCTCCTGTGATCACAGTATCACTGCTTTTCTATATCTGACATGTACTGAGAAGGGGTCCTGTACTTCTCTGGGTTACAGAACTGTGTGAGTCTCAACACATCTGTGTTATGTGGGTCAGTAACTTAGAGTTTTCTAGAAAAGGATAAAACAATAATATGTGTCATTTATCCTAAAGGTAAAAATCTTACTCCAGCCCACTATACTCACACTCATCAACACAAGTCAAACCACTCAAAAAACTCACAAGGACGTAGGTCAAACGCACAGCACAAACAACACAACACACACACACACACACACACACACACAACACCACACACACACACACACACACACACACACACACACACAACCACACCACACCACACACCACACACACACACACACACACAACACTACTACAGGCTCTGGTGCAAATATGTAACATCTAGATTAGTAAACACCGTTGTCTGTATAAAAATAGAAGTGATTCTTTTTGTAACAGAAACAGGACAAGTTCAGTATTACAGGGAACAGTATTCCGTTTCCCCCAAATCATCCCCACATTACAGAACATTCTCAGGTTGTGTTTGTGGAAACAATGTTTTTATACATTCCCGTAATAACAGTGATAAGGAAAACTAGAATCCTTGTGTGTACTGAGCCTGCACTTCTTATTTAGGCTTTTCATGTTGTGCTGCCCCCTGCGCCAAAGTGGAGGAGTGACAGGACAGTATTGTCACAGTCCTGTTGAGGACTCTTGTCAACGTGGTCTAGCACCAGTAAACAGTGGCGGTGTCTCAGGTTAAGGGTTTTCATTTGTAGATATAACGTGTTTTATTATTGGTCTCTGGAGACGTGAATCGCCCTTAACGAATCTCATAGTAGTGTGCGCCCCCATCGGGCTAATCAGAGACACCCACGTAACCCTCCCCCGGGACCTTGTCTAACACAGCCCATGCTATAGCTGATGAATGTAATCGGAGGCTGCACAGGGACAGTGTGTGAGAGGCTCGGGTTTAGGATCACCACTGGGTCGACTGGTGCAAGTTGGACATCAGACAGAACCCCTGAAAGAGACAAACACCATGACACATAAGGACACTTATACACAGGTGGACCTCAGGACATTAATCATTTAAAGACATGTTATTCTGATTCTTGTGTGACATGTCTCCTGGAAATGTACCTGTTAAACATGAACACTAATAATCCCAGCCTGAGAAAAAGTCTCAATCTGCGAGTTTGGGGGCAATGGGGGAGTGTCAGGGGGTGAGCGGCTCCTGCAGGGGCAGAGTCACTTCCTCTGCTTTATCTGGATACGGGGGACAGAGACTATTTACACAGGACATGTGGGTTACTTTATTGCTATTGTCCTAATTACATATATATATATAACCAATGTGCACATCTGTCTTTAATCATATATACACATATATAAAGCTCATTACAGGGAAATACATTTAAACCTGATATTCATGCAATTCCTTATGTCTTAATAAAGTTGCATACAATTTGGTATCATTTTGCTTGCCAGAGTATTGTTAAGAAACTTTCTACATCGTTACATGGAAAAATAGACATTTACTGTATATATTAAAATATAGATTGAGATTTGCATTAAATGCATAATTAGAAGATTGGAAAAATTACAACAATAAAACAATATTGGGACATAAAACAGCACCAGATTTATTTGGGTTAAATGCATATGCTTATTTCCTTACTATGAGGAAAGTGACCAAATGACAGAGATATTTTTAATTGATTAAATGAAGCGACTAAAACCTTTTTCTAAATTAAATCGGAGAAGTAGAAGTCTTTATTAAATCATTTTTTATACTTTTAACATTTCCATTGTAAACAAAATCTAAGGGGATTTAAAAATTATTAGCTAATGTATATTGGTGATCAGACTCTTTTGTCAGACTCAGGCACAGTAACATGTTTGTTTTGTCGTGTTTTGTTTGCATAGTAATATGAAGCTGTCATTAGTCGAGAAACAGAGTAACTGATCATGCTGATTCCCGTTTCCCGACATAAATCTCACATATCCTGCTCACAGGATACAGAAAAATGTAATGATCTGAATTCCTGCTCTGCACATAACCAATTCCCCAGAGATCTCTGCTGGGGATTTCAGGTCACACGTCTTCTGTTCTGTTTCCTTGTTGTCCCTGAAAGAGGGACTTTATGTGTTTTATCAGTTGTGACCTTCACCCGCGCCCTAAGGACTTGTATTATTAGTCGTATGATATAAGCTGACATGTCACTGACACATCTGGAGACATATCAGAAGGCCCCAGAGTTCGCCAGCAGATCATAAAAAGGAAACACGAGAAGCAAAGATGTTTCCTTTTTCAGACAGTTGGAGGTCGAGGAGGCTCAAAACAAAGGGGAGAGGAAACGTCTGGAAAAATTTCTCTTTCCATGGCTAGCGGGTAGGGTACACCCCAGGCAGGATGCTGAAGGCCATCTAGCACCCTAGAACTGATAAGACCTTGGCTGTACCTAAAGGTCAGTCCCAGAGTTTTAAGAGGCCCAGTGGAAGAGCCACCTTAGTTGAGGGGAATATACGGGACCAGAGTAGTACTACCAATCACAGAGATGTCACTTTCCACCTTTATTTAGAGTTAGAAAATGACTTGTATATCGGGTCATAGATAGATAGAATTCTCCTATTTAAACAGTGTTAGTCCCACGGACAGTTTGAAAATTGTATTAACCTTGCACTAGCACACTAGCACCCATTTGGGGGCACCTGGGTGTGAAAAGACAGAGAAAGGTTATGTGAAGGTTCTTTTGGCCTGGGGTTTAGTCGTAAATTACAAATGTTGTTTCTCATGCCAGAATGTAGATACTGCCTCTTGAATGCTACCGTAGCCCATTGGTGACCCCATACAATGATAGAAGTACTGTTTGATTGGATCGTATGGATAGTAGGACCTCAATAAAATCTGCTAGAGTACACCAGCATATATTGGTAATATTAGATTATGCCACCTGCTATCCGGAGGGCATTCCCTACGTAACACTTCTGCCAAAAACATAGCAAATAGTTTGTTAGGCCAGGTGGGAAGTCCAAGATCTAAGGACATTGGGGACCCTGTTTAATGTGCAACAAAAACAAAACAAAGATCCCTAAGCTACTCCCAATGTGCAAACAATACACAGTGCAATACTGATATATTCTCTTGAAAAGGTCATTTAGTTAACCTTGGCCAAAGATCTTAAGAACCTGCTGCCCCTGCAAGATATGACACGTTAGCAAGGGCTAACACTAACCCCCTGTATTGTAAAATTTATTACATGTATTATACAGGAAGAATTACCTGCAGAGATCTGTCCTAATCTGCAGCAAAATGAAAGACCGCCAACTTGGAAAGGGGAGTCACGATGAGACACCAACTTCAACCACCACATTTATCTTTCTGGGTAGATTTGAACAGAAACAAGTTGCAAAAAAATTGTGTTTATTTCCTTAAGAGACAACACACAACAATCGGAAGAATACACTTAAAACAACACTTACTGGGATAAGGGAACAAAATAAATTGGCCTTGGAACGAAAGAAATTGTCCTTAGCTTGCAAGCGCCAGAAATGCAGCCTTGGTTTTAAAAGTCCTGTGGTTATGTTGTTATTAACCCCTTCACTCCTGGACCAGTTGCCGCTGTGCTGGAACAAAGTCTTGCATCTTTACATCATGGATCAAAATTCAGGAATCACACTGGGGATACCTGGGGAGCCACGGTTATAGACTGCCCAAAGCTATCGTTAACATGTGGATCCAATCCCCTCGTGGGAACAAAAAAAAAAACACGATTTGCCAAATTACCCACAGTTCATAAGACCGGTCAAAAGGGCTGTCCGGTGGGCAGGGCGCATGGGTCAGGTTGAAGCCCATGCCACTTAGCGTACCTGGGCTACACCCATAACTTGGCACCACTGAGTCTGATTTTTCACCCAGAGATGTCAATAGCCTGTCATCTGGTATTCCTCAGAATGCCGGCCGTGTATATATTATGGGTCTCTGGGTCTTTTCATCCCTGACTCTCCGTTTAGACTGAGGGGTGCTAAATCAGCGACCCCTTTGAACAGCCATGAAAATACCCCCAGCTCATTCACCCATATCACAGCTGGATGTCCAAGTAATTTCTGCTTGGACTTACAAAAAATACCTCCTGCTTTACATTTACAATCTGCAGTTTATACACACTTTATTAAAACAACATGTTCCATTTGTGTTATAACTGTAATTTTTATATCTATGTGCATGTAGTGGTTCACTGTATTTGCACCCCAAAAATCAGGTTTCTGGGTGCTTTCGTTCTAGAATGAGTATTTCTCATTGAAATGCCGGCTGCTATACCGCCATCATATGTCGGTTAGAGGGTATGTCGAGCAATGCATTTTGTCTTTTAACATGGCAGGCAGGAAATGGCCTGCAAATGGGGGGGGGGGGGAATGGCTGGGACAGGGCAAACACAGTAATGCATAGCAAATCAGTTTAACCCCTTCCTCCCCACGTCACATGGAGGAGCGAGCTTAAACCTTGGGGTGGGGGGGGGGGGCACTTCCCTCCCAAAAACAGCTGAGATCAGCTGCACATAGTTAATAAACGCACAAACACCCAACACGCTCTGAGAAACCCCAAACATTCTTGGGTTTGCTTATTTAATCACTTTTAGAGCCCAGGGTGAGAAGAGCTTGTGGTTTCTTTCCTTCCTTATCCGTTCAGTCGAGTACGACTCTCGGCCACTCTATGGATCAGTGTTCTCCATGTCTTCCGGTCTCTCACGGCTTCTTTCAATTCTGCTATGTCCAGTCCAGTATCTTTCTTGATGGTATCTAGCCAGGGAGTTCTTGGGCGGCCTCTTCCTCTTTTGCCACCGATCATTCCAAGCAGGACGTCCTTCTCAAGCAACTTGCTTTGCATGATATGACCAAAGTAGAAGAGCTCTTGCTTCTTGATCTTGGCCTCCAGTGAGATTTTCGGTTTGATCTGTTCCAGAACTGCTTGCTTCGTTATTCTGGATGTCCACGGAATGCGTAGAAGACGTCTCCAGCACCACATTTTAAATGCATCGATCTTTCGCCTGTCTGTCTTTCTCAGAGTCCAGGTTTCGCAGCCATATGTTGCTATCGGGAAAACGATAGCACTGACCAATCTGCATTTGGTTGCCAGGCTGATGTCTTTACTCTTCCAGATGTTGTTCATACTGACCATCGCATTTCTTCCAAGCGTCTCTTGATCTCAGGGGTGCAGTCGCCATCGCGATCAATGGCATGGTTTAGGCCGCCATTTTGGCTCGTGCTGTAGATCATGTTTTAATCATGTGGAGGGTTGGCAATAAAAGTACCTCTCTCCTACATTAATCCCGATGGGGGCATCCGGATCCCTCTTTACTTCTCAACGCTGGGAAATGTATTTAACCCCTTTGTAACCAGATGGGTTAAATAATGCAGAGTTTTTGAAACAGAAATTAATCAGAAGTCCCCAATAATGGCAGATAAATAATGCCCCAGATGTCATTGTTTGTCCCAGACCCCTAAATCTATGATCAGGAAATGTATTGCATCACAACCACCCCAGTGTACATCTAGGTTTCCCCAAAAGTGGACAGCCTGATGGGACTCCCCTCTGCACAGGACCAGCATGCTAAAGGTTAACATTTGCTTGAACTTTGTGGAACATCAGCCCCACCCACTGGAATGTTAATGAGCCAAGAGGACACAAAGAACTTTGTGATCACAGCTGCATTGAATCTCAACCACCCCAGTGTACATCTGCATTGTCCCTAAGGCGGACAGCCTTTCCGATGCCGGAGTGCGTTATCCGATGCCTGAATGCATTATCCAACGCTCACCGCCACTGATTAACATGGGACTCACTTTACAACGGTTTCACTATCCAACGCTACTTCCAGAACGGATTCTGTTGTATAACCGAGAACTGTCTGTACTAATATAAAACAGTGGTCCCCTCTCGCATCTCTCTCTATAACAGTAATATTTGGTGATGTCTTCAGACTGTTTATCTGTAGATAACCCGCGCTAATGTAATTATCTGTAGTGATTGTGCATCTTCCTTGGAATGTGGGGGACTCTGTGTTCCTAATCACAGGGCTAATTCTGTCCATTGCAATCCTTTCCCAGGAACCTGCAGGACCCAGTGCATAAAGTAATCAGTGATTGGGAACCCAGAAGTGTACAGGATAACTTCACACTCTCCCCGGGCTTTTTCATTTCTGAGCCGGGCTGAACAAGTTGGATATTTGACATGACTCCTGTGAATGGGAAAGTAACACACGTTAGAGATCAGTTCCCACAATAAAGAAGTCGGGTCACTTTCCCCCTGGGTCCCTGTCACTCACCTGACAGTGAGGACAGACACAGAAAACAGCAGAAGAGAAACATGTTATCTGCTGCCCGCTGTGTCCAAGCACACCCATCTACATACAGCACTTATTCCCTCACCTGCTGTCTCTGTAAGTTTCCCCTCAAACCTCTTAGATTGTAAGCTCTTAGGGCCAGGGATTTCCTTTCCCATTGTCTGATTTTGCTCCACGTATTGTATTTTTTAAATTCCCTGTACTGTGTTGTTTGTGAAGCGCTGAGTACACTTTTGGCGCTATATAGCTAAAGACATTGTCACGCCTGTATGCCCGCAGACCTGGCAAGACACCAGAACTGAGGTGGGAAAGGTATTACACCACACACCCACAGCTAGGTGTATGTTTGAACTGGGGCGCTCCCTGAAATGTGCGGCTAGAGGATGTTTCAACGCCTAAGATATATTAAAAAAT
>WSYH01011496.1:0-20759 GCA_036426205.1 Ascaphus truei | reverse complement strand
TACGTTATGTGCTGGAGGATATAAGTTATGTGCTGGAGGATATAAGTCCTATCGTGGAGGTATACAGTTGGTTGACCAGACGGAGAGTTTTTTGGCGGATCTCTCTGGGGGAGAGATTTTGGACTGAGCTGCAGGGAGAGATTGAGTTAGCTTTTATTACTTAGTGTGTGTTTTGTGTTAATTTATTTGAGCAACCTTGCTTTTTTCTTATATGTAAACACATGTGATGTTACAGCAGCATTTTACAGCATTATACTGCAACACCAATGTGGAAAAAATTAGAAGGAAGGATGCATAATTAAAAAAAAGGTCTGTAGATACAAAAACAGGTGGTGGCACTTCTTCAGTGTGAAATGTCAGACATCAAATATTTACTCCTAAATACATTTCAGTGCCTTCTTGGATAATCCTGCATGAATAGATGTCAAACATCTTACATGTGATGTAATGGCACAAAAACATGGTGACAAACCGCTCGCCTAGTAATACAGTAATAAAATGACTAGGTGCATAGGGAAAACAATACTTGTATAGAGAAGAAAGTGACCGCCAGGGGTCACCAAGGCCCTATAGAGTTGCACTCAGAGTCAGCTGGTACACCATAAATATGATGTAGCACGTGAAACGTAGGTCGGGTATGGTGACGTCGGGTTCGTGACGTACACCACGAGGGACGGCGTTTTCCTTACTGACTCAGGAAATGCGGGGATATCTATTAAGACACGGTTGTATCAAATGCTATATAGATAGAGATGCACCTTTTTCTCTCTTAGACCAGTGACACGCCATATGATGCCATACATACCTTAATCTGAAAATCTAAATACAAATAGCACAGACCGCACTTTGTTGCACCAACACCTTCTGTACTATTTTGTTCGTCCAGATACTCTGTGCATGTAATTTTACAACACCAGACTATGAGTTCACTGACAACTACAACTCAATACATGATATGTGTCCCCTGCTTTTTGTCTATCACAACTTTTATGTAGGAGTCTCTCTCTCTCTCTCTCTCTCTCTCTCTCTCTCTCTCTCTCTCTCTCTCTCTCTCTCTCTCTCTCTCTCTCTCTCTCTCTCTCTCTCTCTCTCTCTCTCTCTCTCTCTCTCTCTCTCCTATGTAAGAGATCTTATATGTAATGCTCTGTGTATTATCACTATGTAAAAGATAGATACCAATTCTATCAGGAGAGTTAGATCTCCTTATCCTATTTCCACTATAGGATAATCGCTTCATTATATTATACCTTTACCCCGCACGTCGTCTCTCCCATTGGGGATTTTAGATACACTGTTTATTATTATTTTTTTTCACGTCTTTCGTCGGCTTATATAGCATAATAAAATTTTATTATTTTTTTATTTTAATTGGACTGATATGAGTTCATTCATAGGTGGTTTCTGGACCCATATTTTGGGTGATATGTATTAACATAGGTACTCTGTACATCATATTTATGGTGTCCCGGCTGACTCTGAGTGCAACTCTATAGGGCCTTGGTGACCCCTGGCAGTTACTTTCTTCTGTATACATGTGATGTAATGGCACAGAGTTCATATTTATGGATTCTTGACCACCTGCAGATTTAAATACACAAATGAATTAAAGATGCATACTGTAACAGGGTGAGTCCCCTGTCACGAAATAAGACCTATTGACAGAGTCTGAGACAGCAATGAACAGGTTAAAGCCAGAGGGCTGCCTTAATTAATTAATTGCCTGCTCAACTACTTCATTAAAGGCCGTTAAAAAGTCTGCACCAGATAGATCTCTAGTCCAGGGAAACGCCCTGAACTACTGAAGAGATCACACAGGTACTTTTTCTCTCTGACCCCGGAAGTTACTGGATCAATGTGGAGAGAAGCCGGCAGTCTAGCCAGACTGGAGGAAGCCGGGGGCCCAAAGGTAACTGACATCCACCTATGTTCTGTTTATCTGACTGTTGTTAGTAAGCGGCCTATCCACTTCCATAGATAGGGTGTATGATGTGGTCTAGTCGGTGCTCCCTAAGGGAGTTAGCCTTGTTTTGTTTTTCTTTAACCCCGTTTTGATGAACTATAAGCTGTGTTTTGGTTGTTTAAACCCGCCGGCTAATAAAAGCCTATTTTCTCTTTAAAACACACACCTGTTCTAACAAAACCTCTGCACACATCTCCTACATATGGTGTCAGAGTGGGATGAGAGGTGGCCCTTGAATTCCAAAGGGGCCCCAGAAACCGTCAGGGAATTTTTGGGGGCTTTTGTTTGCAATAGTTCATACAACAGCTTGAGCTACCGGAGTGAAAGTGGAAGAACCATGTGCAGAGATGAACAGAACAAAGGTCTACAGATCCAGGCAGAAAAAGCTACACTACGTGGATAAAGCCACAAACACACAATCTGACTGGGGGAGGGGGGACTGCTACAGACAGTGACCCACACAAGGTACTGATTCGGTGACCAAAGTCTAGCCCGTTACGTGTGCGAAAAAAATAAAAAAACACATGGGTTTATTAAATAGCCGCTCATAAAAAAATAAACCATCTACAGGGATGTCTGCGAGAGCTACAAACTCTGCAAGTGAAGTCTGCCCCACCTGTATGACTACCAGTTGTGGTTCTAGCACATACAGAGAATATTGAGGCAAAAGCGCCTCGCAAGGTCCGTGTGAAGAATACATCTGAAAGTGCCAGAATGGAGAGCAAAATGTGTTTTGTCTGTAATGAACCCGGCCACACAAAAGAGTGCCCCTTCAGGCCTTTTAATGATGATATGGGTGTCTCTTATGTGCTTCCAGAAATGAGACAGCAGCGAATTACCCCTGGGATGTTGGAGATGCTTGAACCCTAGGCACACGGAGGAGTCATGTCCCTATATCCTTGAACATGAATGCTGGCAGCAAGGGCATGACCCGCTGAATATTTCCGCCTGCAACTGCAAGAAAAGCATGATGGGTGCAGTGAAACTGCAGGCATTTCAAGCAAAAAAGGGAACCTTTGTATCCCTGATGTGCCAGAGTCTTCCAAAGTATAGAGAAAGAAAATAAAATCGGTTTTCTGCTTACCGTGGAAGTTGCAGACATGTCCGCAGAAGACCCTGCGGCATCAGAAGGAGCTGAGATGCCCTGCAACCTAGAGTAACTGGCGGATTCGTCCCAGGAAGGACGGACTCTTCAGAGGTTCCACGGTTATAACAGTGAGAAACCCTCAAAAAACAGTACCAAGGAAGCGAAGCCAAAACAAATAAGTGATGATCCCTTGACCTGAAGATGCACTGCACTCGCCTTTGACTGTGGGACTGTCATAAACATGGAGCGTCTCTTACGTAGTGACTTTCGAAGATCTGACGACTGAGCTGAAGACGGCGAACGCTATTATTACCAATATGGTCAAGAAACAGAGCTGCTCTGACAAAGTTATTGCTGACGGAAAGTAGAGGTATGAGGAGGCTCAGAAGAATGCTCTCAGTCTCCGTATATAGCTTGAACTCTTTCAGAAGGAGTCTTACAGTCTCAGTACACAACTGAAAAACTCTCAATGGGAATTTCACAGGCTCGGTGCAGAACTGGGAGTGTCTCAGAAAGAGATTCACTGTCTCAGTACTGATCTGGAAGTCTCTCAGAAGGAGCTACATGCTCTCAGAGCAAGAAGTCTTGCACAAGGAAATCCGAAGTCTCATCAGGTGTGTAAATGGAAGGATGACTACGAAAAGGACCTGAAAGTTATAGAGACTGTAAACGGAGAGAACAGAAACCTGACCGAGGAGGTTTCATATCTCAAATTGCAAAAGAGAGAGATCAGTTGCTCTACCTTAATACTTCAGAGTAAGTAATGTTGTAAAATAATGGGGTGTATGGGGAATGGGAATAGAACTGTAATGGTATCAATGGCGCTAACAGATAATATATAAATATAAAGAAAGTGAATATACAACCAGATGGCGTATCGCAGATTCAATGATGATCTCAGCAGACGGTGATCAAACATGAAATATAAAAAAGGAAAACATAGTATAATACTGTAAACACTCAAGACAAACAAACAAACAATGACTAACAATGTTGCTGAACCACACAGATGACAAAATAAAAAACATTTAATATATCATAAAAACACCTACAACCTTATGTAAACCAACTCCCATCATATCTTAGAGATACTACCCACATACTGCAGACCCTTAATGACACTCAATGGTAGTCGCATTATCATCTGGTAACAGCAGATGTCACTTCTCTATATACAGTTATTGACCATGGTCAGGGTTGTGATGCTGTTGGCCGTTTTTTGGAGACTGACTCTTCAGTTCCAGATTCATTTAAATCATTTTAAATTTCTAGTATTCAGTTCATTTTAACACATCATTTTTTTAATTTTAATAATTCATATTATTTACAGGTATGTGGTACCGCTATGGGTACCAGGTTTGCTCCCAGTTATGCCAACTTATTTATGGGCAGCTGGGAAAATCAATACATATGGTCCGGCTGTCCCTTTGGAGCAAGCCTGGTACTCTGGCGGCGCTACATCGATGATATTATTTTTATTTGGTCAGGTTCCACACATCAATTAGAACTTTTTCAGCATTATATGAATGATAATCCATTTAATTTGAAATTTACTTTTACTTCAAGTAACACGTCGATTGAGTTTTTAGATTTGGTTATTTATGTTATGGATGATATATTACACACGAAAACTTTTTTCAAAAAAGTTCAGGCAAATAATTATTTGCATGCCAACAGCCATCACAACCCGACATGGATCAATAACATACCCAAAGGGCAGTTCACAAGATTAAAACGCAATAATTCAACAACAGAGACATTTCATTTGCAAGCTTGTGACTTGAAGAACAAATTCATCGATAGAAAATATTCATCTATAGAATTAGATTGAGTCATTTCTGAAGTTGATCAAATTGATAGAAGTACCCTTCTCCAATATAAACAAAAAAACAATATTTACATGAACATACCGTTCATTGCCCAGTACAATCAGATGGCTTCGGCCATTAAACAAACTTTACGCAAATATTGGCCTATTCTGAGAAAGGACAAAGATTTAATGGATTTATTACCTCTAAATCCTAAGATCATTTTCACCAAAGCTCAGAATATTGGCCAAAAACTAGCTCCCAGTTGTCCTCTGACACGTCAAAAACTTCATATTGATAATACGGTAAAAGGGTATTTTCCATGCAATTCTTGCACAGCTTGTAAATATAGTTCAAAAAGTGTTTCTTTCAAATCCACAAATACTACAAAAATATACAATATTAAACAGCTTATTAATTGTAACAGTGTTAACGTTATATATCTCCTTGAGTGTCCTTGTGGTCTGCAGTATGTGGGTATGACAACTAGGACTATCAAACGCCGTCTGTATGAACACATTCACAATATCAAAAAAGGTTTGGTCACACATAACGTTTCCAATCATTTTCTCCAGGTGCATGGCAAAAATCCCGTTGGTCTCAAATGTATGGCTATTGAAACCATTACCCCAAATTGGCGTGGAGGTAATATCACAATGCAATTAGGGAGACGTGAATCCTTTTGGATTTACGAACTCTGCACATTGGTTCCACAGGGCCTTAACGTCGAATTCGATCTTAAATCCTTTTTGTTAGATAAATACATGTTATTTCTTATTAGAATCACCCATATAATATATATGTATATATATATGTTTCCAATATACAGTATATATATTTATATATATTTCACACACTATATTATTAGGTATTATATAGATGCACATTGTTACCAATATATGTTGTGGCAGGATGGTCGTGGTAAGTGAGGAGACAACACGTCTTTTCCGGTGAAATAATGCTGATGGGTTTATTTGTCCAAAAACGGTAACTAAACAATGGGTACACTGTCCCTTTAAATTGAAACGAAACAAAATCCTAACCCCGGTCGGGGTACTAGCTAAACAAAAGTGCAGGCTAACTATCTGGCTGGCTAGCTAACCTATTCCAGCCCAATAAAGAACAGCAAACGCAGTTGGCTCCTTACCTGGGAGCTTTATTCTTCCCTCTTGGGACAGGATCGCTTTGGGCAGCTTGTGTCTGTCTTAACACTCCTCTGTCTTCCCTCTATGCCTCAGAGAGAGAGACTGCCGCCCCAGAGGTATTTCTGTGTGTGTGTGTGTGTGTGTGTGTGTGTGATGTCACTGGGTGTTCGTCTGAGTGTGATGTCATTGTATGTCAGCAAGTGTTAGTCTGAGTGTGATATCCCCAAGTGAGAGTATGAGGTCACCAAGTGTTAGTCAGCCTGTGCATGTCATTAAGGAGCAAGTCTCTGCATGTCAGTGTGTGTAACGTCCCGAGTTTCACTGCCTGGGACCCCCTCACCCTGCCGGTAGTAGATGCTGTTCACGGTGGGCCCGTAGCTCCTCCAGGCCGGGTGGATAGCGATGACACTCAGCACGATCCATCCCGGGAGCATTTTAAAGATGGCGGCCCTCATATCATTACTCTCCCACCCACGCGCGAACTCCGTGCTCATGGCAGGCAGGTACCCGAGGACCTGCGACACGAGCTCCGAGCCCCAGGCCTCCGCCCCCTCAGCCCCGCCAGAGCCGAGCCATGCCCGGCTACCATCCGGCAGCTGCTACCAGCAGGCGGCCATCTTGGTTGAGGCTCCGCAGATTACACACACAGCACGTAGGGCGCTGAGCCGCCGTAGGGAGGTGCGGGCACTGCGTGAGCGCAACGGGAAATCCGGGGGGGATGGGAGGAACCGGCGGAGATTTTACAGCGCTGGTTTAGCCGCCACTGCCGCTTTGACGAATCAACCACTGCGGACAACGCGTCACAGGCTATGCAGATAGCAAGCCCCCTCCCTACACAGGGACAGGGTGAAACGGGGACCTATGGGGACATCCCCGCTCCCATCTCCCGCGGGCTAACGCTGGGGGAGCGCCGGGGACAGGAGAACACCCCCGCTACCACCTCCATAACTGCGGGCAGTGGGAGCGCCGGGGACAGGGGGGAAGGCATAGAGAATACTTACTTTTTACATGGAAATAGAATCGCTGCTCGTTAGGGGCGGGCTCATATAGAGCCTGGCCGCGCGCCCACGAAGCCTGGGAGCGCGCGCCAATCAGCTGTCAGGTAGGGGAGTTTTTTTTTTTTCAGCCAGCGCGAGCGGGAAATTTCAGCGTGAGCAGGGAAATTTAAAAAAACACACACGTGTGCTGCTTGGGCCAATATTTACTCGCCCGGGGGTTAAATCCACCCGCCCCGGGCGTGTAAATGTATAGGATTGTCGAACACTGTATATATATATTGTGGCAGGATGGCCGTGGTAAGTGAGGAGACAACACGTCTTTTCCGGTGAAATAATGCTGATGGGTTTATTTGTCCAAAAAAAGGGTAACTAAACAATGGGTACACTGTCCCTTTAAAATTGAAACGAAACAAAATCCTAACCCCGGTCGGGGTACTAGCTAAACAAAAGTGCAGGCTAACTATCTGGCTGGCTAGCTAACCTATTCCAGCCCAACAAAGTACAGCAAACGCAGTTGGCTCCTTACCTGGGAGCTTTATTCTTCCCTCTTGGGACAGGATCGCTTTGGGCAGCTTGTGTCTTGTCTTAACACTCTTCTGTCTTCCCTCTATGCCTCAGAGAGAGACTGCCGCCCCAGAGGTATTTCCTCTTCCTGTTTTTAAAGCAGGTGAAGGAGCTTAATTCAAATCACCTGTGGTCTGCTTGACAAGCTGAGTTAACCCCTCGTTTACTGGATAGCATGCATACTGCCATCTCCTATTCACATACACGGAGTCAATGACCCTGTCACATATCCCCCTTCCCAGCGTAACGTTACCGAATGGAGCGGCCCGTGCACCGAGACTGTGCACCCTAGAGAGTGCATCCGCATTACCGTGCAGTATGCCTGGCCGATGTTGGATCGTAAAGTTAAAAGGTTGCAACGACAGGAACCAACGGGTAGCTCTCGAGTTCTTTTCTTTATTTCTGTGCATCCACTGTAGTGGTGCGTGATCTGTTATGAGTGTAAAAGATCTGCCTAAAAGGTAATATTTCAATGTGTCTGTTGCTCACTTTACGGCCAAACACTCTTTTTCCACTGTGGCATATCTTTGTTCGCGGGGACACAATTTGCGACTTAAATAGAGGACCGGGTGTTCCTCTTCTCCTACAAACTGGGACAGTACTGCTCCGAGACCTACTTCGGAGGCGTCCGTTTGTAAAAAAAAACTCCTTTTTAAAATCCAGGGCTACCAAGACTGGGTGACTACAGAGCGTTGTGCGTAGGTCTACAAATGCGGTCTCCGCATTACTGTTCCATTTTACAACATCAGGTGCCTTTTCCTTTACTAGATCTGAAAGCTGTGCAGCCCGGGTTGCAAAATGGGGTATAAATCGCCTGTAGTAACCTACAATGCCCAGAAACGTCCTAACCTGTTTCTTTTTAAGGGGACGGGGCCAACTCTCAATGGCTTCAACTTTATTGAGCTGGGGTTTTACTGTCCCCCTTCCCACAACATAGCCAAGATATTTTGCCTCTGCTAGGCCGACTGAACATTTAGCTGGATTGGCTGTAAGACCCGCCTCCCGAAAGGTTCTTAACACTGCTTCAACCTTTTCTAGATGTGAGTCCCAATCTGGACTATGAATTACTACATCGTCTAAGTACGCTGAGGCGTAGTTCGAGTGTGGGTGTAGCAATTTATTCATCAACCTTTGGAAGGTTGCAGGCGCCCCATGAAGACCAAAGGGTAAAACAGTATACTGAAATAGACCATCAGGTGTGGAGAAGGCCGTTTTCTCTTTTGCTGACCTTGTTAAGGGGATTTACCAATAACCCTTTGTAAGATCTAAAGTGGTTAGAAAACGAGCCCTCGCCAACTTCTCAATTAACTCGTCTACCCGTGGCATAGGATAGGCATCAAACTTCGAGACTTCATTTACTTTACTAAAGTCGTTACAGAACCGTATTGTCCCATCTGGCATAGGTACCAAGACAATAGGGCTGGACCATTGACTCTGGGACTCCTCAATTATGCCTAGATCTAGCATTTTCTTTACCTCTGACTGAATAGCCCCTCTTTTAGCTTCTGGGATTCTATAAGGTCCTATCTTAATGACTACCCCGGGCTTGGTGACGATATCATGAGAAATCATCCTCGTTTTCCCTGGTACGCTGGAAAAGACATCTCTGTTCCTTTTTACCAAATCTACAGCTTCTCTGTGTTGTTCAGGCGTAAGTTCTGCCGATATTTGAACAAGTGGTTCCTCCCCTTTCCTGGATTCGTTAGCTACTACCGACAGACATACCTCTCTATCCTTCCAGGATTTTAATAGATTTATGTGATAGATCTGCTCTACCTTCCTCCGGTCTGGCTGTCGAATTTTATAATTCACCGGGCCGACCTGTTCTATAACCTCATATGGCCCCTGCCAATGTGATAACAGCTTGCTTTCGGCCGTGGGAACAAGGACCATTACTCGGTGCCCTGGTCGGAAGTTACGAACCGTAGCCTGTCTGTTGTAAAGGTTCTGTTGGGCCCTCTGTGCCTCTTCTAGATGCTGTCTGACTATGGGGGTAATATGCGCAATACGGTCTTTCAAATCTTCCACAAATTGGACGACATTTTTCCCTGGCACAGCTTGTTGCTCCCACTCTTCTTTGAGGCTATCCAGAATCCCTCTTTGGCGTCTCCCATACAGGAGTTCAAATGGGGAAAACCCAGTAGAGGCCTGTGGTACCTCTCGGATAGCAAACAAGAGATAAGGCAACAAGGTGTCCCAGTTCTTCCCATCACTAGCGACCACCTTTCTCAACATCATCTTCAACGTCTTATTAAATCGTTCTACCAGTCCGTCCGTTTGCAGATGGTACACAGAGGTTCTTAGGGACTGTATTTTTAGCTCTACACATAAGTCTCGCATAAGCTTAGATGTAAACGGGGTACCCTGATCTGTTAAAATTTCTTTCGGTATCCCGGTACACCTGTAACAATTCCTTAGCTATAGCTTTGGAGGAAGTGTTCGTAAAGGTAGTGCCTCTGGATATCGAGTGGCATAGTCTAGGATCACCAGAATGTACTGATGACCCTTGGCAGATTTCTCCAAGGGACCCACTATATCCATGGCAATCCTCTCAAATGGGACCTCAATAATAGGCATAGGGATCAATGGGGCCCTCAAACTTGGTCGGGGGGCTGTCAACTGACACTCGGGACAAGAGGCACAGAATCTCTTTACTGCATTATATATCCCTGGCCAGTAAAACCTTTTTAGGATTCTTTGCTGTGTCTTCTCTACGCCCAGATGACCCCCCAACAAATGAGAGTGTGCTAGCTCTAGGACCTTCCTCACTAATGAACTGGGTACTAACAATTTTTCTATTTCTTGGCCCTCCTCTTGGCTCACATGGTATAACAAAGCATTCTTAATATAGAAATATGGATAGGATTCCTTTGTGGTTCCTTCTACCGGGACCCCATTAACTTCTACCGCCTGGCTAAACCCATTTTTCAACTGGGGATCATTAGCCTGTTCTCTACCAAAGTTAGTTAGGGACAGTTCTAGACTTCCCAAACCTTCCTCATCTGGAGTTTGGTCGGTTACCTCCACGGGTAACTCAGACACCTGAGCATCAACAGGCCCTGTCTCGGACAACTCTTCTCCCTCTGGTCTCCCTCCGTTAGGAGTAGTGACTAGTGCTAACTGGGGTGGGGATGTACCTCTTTTTTTTTCGTTCCTACGTTCTCGTTTTGACTTAGGGGTTTTAGACACCTCGGCGACTAATTCGGGGTCTGTAAACAGAAAAAGCTCATCTGGAGTAGGATTGTTCAAGGTGAGCTGTCCTCTGATCAGGGTGTCAAAACCAGGGAAATTACAGCCTAACACTAGGGAATGGGGTAACTTTGGTACAATTGCTGCCATAGTTTCGATGACTTGCCCCTCGACTTTTACTTTTATCAGAGTCGTGGTGTACGGAAGCGTACACCCATGTACACATAATACCCGCAACTTCTCACCCTGGGGTAACCGGAGAGGCTTAACCAACTTCCCGGATACCAAGTTAATATTGCTCCCTGAGTCTACCAGTGCGGAGACTGGTTTTCCATTTAACATCACCGTGGTGAGGAAGTTGTGGGTACGTTTTCCCTCGTGGGTCATACCCACCACTCCACAAAATTCAGACTTCACAGAACCATATGCACACTCCATTGGCTCAGACAACTGTGGGCAGTGAGCCTTAATATGCCCCGTCTCCCCACACTCAAAACAAACAATTGGCCCAGTTCATTCTTGAAACCCTTTCTGAAATTTAGAGTTTCTGTCCCTATCCGGGTTTTCTTCCACCCGCTCAAATCGTGCGAACGGTCGTGGGTCCTGGCGCCAGCGCTGGCCTCTACTGTTCGTGTTGGGACGTGGGTTGTAGTTGGTGCGAGTGGGGCGTGACAGTGGCCCCTGCCAATGTGATAACAGCTTGCTTTCGGCCGTGGGAACAAGGACCATTACTCGGTCCCCTGGTCGGAAGTTGCGAACCGTAGCCTGTCTGTTGTAAAGGTTCCGTTGGGCCCTCTGTGCCTCTTCTAGATGCTGTCTGACTATGGGGGTAATATGCGCAAAACGGTCTTTCAAATCTTCCACAAATTGGACGACATTTTTCCCTGGCACAGTTGTTGCTCCCACTCTTCTTTGAGGCTATCCAGAATCCCTCTTGGGCGTCTCCCATACAGGAGTTCAAATGGGGAAAACCCTGTAGAGGCCTGTGGCACCTCTCGGATAGCAAACAAGAGATAAGGCAACAAGGTGTCCCAGTTCTTCCCATCACTAGCGACCACCTTTCTCAACATCATCTTCAACGTCTTATTAAATCGTTCTACCAGTCCGTCCGTTTGCGGATGGTACACAGAGGTTCTTACGGACTGTATTTTTAGCTCTACACATAAGTCTCGCATAAGCTTAGATGTAAACGGGGTACCCTGATCTGTCAAAATTTCTTTCGGTATCACGAGTCGGGAGAATACCTGTAACAATTCCTTAGCTATAGCTTTGGAGGAAGTGTTACGTAAAGGTAGTGCCTCTGGATATCGAGTGGCATAGACTAGGATCACCAGAATGTACTGATGACCCTTGGCGGATTTCTCCAAGGGACCCACTATATCCATGGCAATCCTCTCAAATGGGACCTCAATAATAGGCATAGGGATCAATGGGGCCCTCAAACTTGGTCGGGGGGCTGTCAACTGACACTCGGGACAAGAGGCACAGAATCTTTTTACTGCATTATATATCCCTGGCCAGTAAAATCTTTTTAGGATTCTTTGCTGTGTCTTCTCTACGCCCAGATGACCCCCCAACAAATGAGAGTGTGCTAGCTCTAGGACCTTCCTCACTAATGAACTGGGTACTAACAATTTTTCTATTTCTTGGCCCTCCTCTTGGCTCATATGGTATAACAAATCATTCTTAATATAGAAATATGGATAGGATTCCTTTGTGGTTCCTTCTACCGGGACCCCATTAACTTCTACCACCTGGCTAAACCCATTTTTCAACTGGGGATCATTAGCCTGTTCTCTACCAATGTTAATTAGGGAAAGTTCTAGACTTCCAAAACCTTCCTCATCTGGAGTTTGGTCGGTTACCTCCACGGGTAACTCAGACACCTGAGCATCAACAGGCCCTGTCTCGGACAACTCTTCTCCCTCTGGTCTCCCTCCGTTAGGAGTAGTGACCAGTGCTAACTGGGGTGGGGGTGTACCTCTTTTTTTTTCGTTCCTACGTTCTCGTTTTGACTTAGGGGTTTTAGAAACCTCGGCGACTAATTCGGGGTCTGTAAACGGAAAAAGCTCACCTGGAGTAGGATTGGTTAAGGTGAGCTGTCCTCTGATCAGGGTGTCAAAACCAGGGAAATTACAGCCTAACACTAGGGAATGGGGTAACTTTGGTACAATTGCTGCCATAGTTTCGATGACTTGCCCCTCGACTTTTACTTTTATCAGAGTCGTGGTGTACGGAAGCGTACACCCATGTACACATAATACCCGCAACTTCTCACCCTGGTGTAACCGGAGAGGCTTAACCAACTTCCCGGATACCAAGTTAATATTGCTCCCTGAGTCTACCAGTGCGGAGACTGGTTTTCCATTTAACAACACCGTGGTGAGGAAGTTGTGGTTACGTTTTCCCTCGCGGGTCATACCCACCACTCCACAAAATTCAGACTTCACAGAACCATATGCACACTCCATTGGCTCAGACAACTGTGGGCAGTGAGCCTTAATATGCCCCGTCTCCCCACACTCAAAACAAACAATTGGCCCAGTTCGTTCTTGAAACCCTTTCTGAAATTTAGAGTTTCTGTCCCTATCCGGGTTTTCTTCCACCCACTCAAATCGTGCGAACGGTCGTGGGTCCTGGCGCCAGCGCTGGCCTCTACTGTTCGTGTTGGGACGTGGGTTGTAGTTTGTGCGAGTGGGGCTTGACAGTTCATGGGTAGCCAGAAACTGCTCCACTGCGCCTACCATTGCATCACAAGAGAGGGGATCTCCCTGCCCCACCCACTGTTGAAGGTCCTGGGGTAACGCTCGAATGAAGCGGTCCAACACCACCATCTCAAGGATCCGTTCCGGGCTATGTTCCTCTGGTTTTAGCCACTTGGACGCGAGGTGAATCAAATTCCATAACTGGGATCTGGGCGGCTTCTGTTCCTGGTATTTCCACTTATGGAACCTCTGCGTACAAACTGCGGGAGTCACACCAATCCTTGCAAGGATTTCGCTTTTCAGACAGTCATTGTCTGCTGCGGCTTCTTCGTCCAGGTCACAATACGCTTTTTGGGCTTCCCCCAGTAAAAAGGGTGCGATAATCCCAGCCCATTTGGAGCGGGCCCACCTTTCCCGGGAAGCGATTCGCTCAAAGGACCTGAGGTATCCCTCGACGTCATCGTGCGGCGTCATTTTCTGCAGGTACTCGTTCGCCTGGACGGGCCGCGCCAGGGCCGTACTTGACAAGCCCATTTTAATCTGGGCCAGCTGCTCAATCAGCTGCTTCTGTGTGTCTGCAACAATGTCAAGCTGGGCTGCAAGTATCCGGTTCGTCTCGCGTTGTGCAGCCGTGCTGTCCTGTCCCTGTTTGTTAGCTTCTTGCTGGACAGCGGTGCTGTGTACTAAGGCCTTCACAACGTCCTCCATAGTGGCAGCTACCGCGTGGACAGATTCCACCAGTCGCAATCTGTAGCTCCGCCCCTTTTACAGGGTGTTCGACATCCCACTTCTGACACCACGTGTGGCAGGATGGCCGTGGTTAGTGAGGAGACAACTTGTCAATTCCGGTGAAATAATACTGGTGGGTTTATTTGTCCAAAAACGGTAACTAAACAATGGGTACACTGTCCCTTTAAAAAATTGAAACGAAACAAAATCCTAACCCCGGTCGGGGTACTAGCTAAACAAAAGTGCAGGCTAACTATCTGGCTGGCTAGCTAACCTATTCCAGCCCAATAATGTACAGCAAACGTAGTTGGCTCCTTACCTGGGAGCTTTATTCTTCCCTCTTGGGACAGGATCGCTTTGAGCAGCTTGTGTCTGTCTCAACACACCTCTGTCTTCCCTCTATGCCTCAGAGAGAGACTGCCACCCCAGAGGCATTTCCTCTTCCTGTTTTTAAGGCAGGTGAAGGAGCTTAATTCAAATCACCTGTGGTCTGCTTGACAAGCTGAGTTAACCCATCGTTTACTGGATAGCATGCATACTGCCATCTCCTATTCACATACACGGAGTCAATGACCCTGTCACAGTAGTCATGGCCTCGGTCTTCGGGCGGAGAGTGGATAAGACTTAGACTTCGGCAGGACAGTCCCAGGGATGAGGTCGACAGGACAATCGTACGGACGATTAGGAGGAAGAACCTCCGCTTGTACCTTGTTGAACACATCCAAGTACTCATGGTACACAGCCGGCAGGATCAATAGATTGACAGAAACGGAGTCCAGACAGGCAAGCACAGCCACGGGAGACCCTGCTGGAACAGAATCTATGGACGAGGGCCACGGCAGAGGCAGAGTGCCGGACCAATCAATGCGCGGATTGTGGAGTTGAAGCAAAGGATATCCTAAAATAATTTGCACAGTAGGAGATTGAAAAATATCGAAGATAATTACCTCCTTATGACCATCAGCCAGGGTCAAGGTGAAAGGAATAGACTCCCAAATGATGAATGCCAGCTGGAGGGGTCGTCCGTCGATGGCCTCGAGACCAATAGGGCTCTTCCTTCTGACCATGGGAATTTGATTCTCCAATGCGAACTTCTGGTCCAGGAAATTACCACCTGATCCTGAATCAACGAAAGCTTCAACCTTTACGAAAAGGTTAGGACCCTCCAACATGGCTGGAAGCAGAAACTTCTTTGGGAGAGCTTAGGAAGGAGAGGGGCAAGGAGAGACAGTACCCAGTAGAAGCCCCTCTACCTTTACTGGGTGCACCCGTTTCCCGGCTTCAAGGGACAATTCTGGAGATGATGTTCCGAAGAGGCACAGTAGAAACACAGCCTGTTCTGGCGACGCCGCGCTCTCTTGGTTGCCTGGAGTTGTTGACTGCCGACCTGCATCGGTTCCGGCGCCTCCACGGCCAGGAGAGGAGTAGTTGGCGACCTGTGAGAAACAACAGAGGAAGAAGAACGGAACAGTGTATTTCGTGCCGTCGTTCCTGCATACGCTGATCCATGCGTACGCTCAGGGTGATTAACTCCTCCAGGGACGTTGGCCGGGCATGAGTAGCAAGATCGTCTTTCAACGTATCTGAGAGTCTGTGCCAGTACGCGGCGGTGAGAGCCTCATCATTCCATTGTACTTCGGCAGCCAGCGTACGGAACTCGATGGCGTATTTGGCAGCTGATCTTCGGCCCTGAGAAATATGAAAAAGGGAGAAGGCGGCTGTCTCACGCCGTGCGGGAGTATCAAACACAAGTTGAAATTCACGTCTGTACAACGGGTAGTCTTGCGTCACTTCCCATTTGCGCTCCCATAGGGGGGAGGCCCAAGCGAGAGCGTCTCTGGTGAGCAGAGCATATATATATATGCAATTTTAGCACGGCCAGTAGGAAACAGGGAGGGGGACATCTCAAACTGCACCTCACATTGGTTTAAGAAACCGCGGCAGGCGAGGGGGTCCCCATCATAGCGATTTGGAGAGGGAATCCGTGGGCTGGGACTGGCATAGGTAGTAGCCCCTGGTGGTGTAGAAACCATGGAACCCTTCTGAAGGGAAAAGGTAGCCAATTGTTTGGAGACAGTAGACAGCTGATTGCTAACAAATTGTAAGGCCTCTATGGAAATACTTGTACCCACCTCAGGGGGGTCTGCGTTTGTTGGGCTCTGCATAATGTCACGCCTGTATGCCCGCAGACCTGGCAGGACCCCAGTACTGAGGTGGGAACGGTATGACACCACACACCCAAAGCAGTGGGAGCAAGCCTGGAGTGTGGTATAGCGTTGCTGGGCCTGTTGGAAGAGTGTTAGTAAATACTTGCAATGCTTGGGGGTGTCCGTAAGAATAGTCGTGCCCGTGTGCCAATGTCCAGGAGTCCAGAGGGTAGAGTCGTCAGAGTACAAGCCAGGTCCTAGGAAGCCAGAGGTAAGCAAGGTAGAGTACGTTGCAAGGTTCAAAGGGGTACCAGAGAGCAGAGTAGTCCAGGACAAGCAGGGGTCAAAAGCCAGGGAAATCCAAGATAAACACAGGAGCAGGAAACAGCAGGGACACCGAGGGAGCACAGCATAGGTCAGGTACACACAGGGAAACAGGAACTATGCAGAGCGAGGAAGAAGTGGACAGACAGGGGTTATAAAGGAGGGCACACCAATAGGAAAGAGGGGAGGAGTAGAGAGAGAAGTGGGAGACAATAGGGATAGGTCAGGGAGAGAAGAGGAGGAGACAGAAGGGGCAGTCAGGGGAATGGCCTGCAGGGTTTGGGAGGCGGAGACATGACAGACAGGATAAGAGGAGCATGTGCGCGTGCCCGCTGTAAGCTGGGGATGTACGCGCACAGGCTGCAACACAGAGACGGCCCGCAAGGACTGAGGGGAGGAAGCAGAAGGGGCATAGAGCCCAGAGGAGGGGCGTGCGCACGCGCCCTCCGTGGGCAGAGGAGACGCACGCACAGGCTGCAATATAGAGATGGCCCACAGGGACCGAGAGGAGGGAGCAGACGGGTCACGGAGCCCAGAGGAGGAGCGTGTGCGCGCGCCCTCCGTGAGTTGAGGGAGCGCACGCACAGGCCCCATCACCAGGCGCGCGGAGCGCCGTGGACACCACGCTGGGAGAAGGTAAGGGAGTGGATGCAACAGCTGGGGAAGGTAATGCTGGCACAGCGGGAGACAGGGAGCGGGAAGCATCATTGCAGGGGCTCAGGGACCGCGCGGTTACGCGAGACCTGCGGGGAACATGCTGCGGCAAAGGGAGAGAGATAGAAGTCAAGGGAGAGGAGTGGGAAGGAGCAGAGGGAGTAACAGGAGATGGGAGAGAAGGACAAGGAGGGAAAGGAATCCCCTGAGTCGTCACAATCACTTATATTTTTAAACATTGATAATTCTTTATCCATTTCACAACAATTTATTTTAGATAGTGTTAATTTCATACTTGAACACAATTATTTTTCTTTTGAAGGGCACTTCTATCTCCAGACCACTGAAACCCACTTTGCTCCCAATTATGCTGGTCTATTCTTAGGGAAATGGGAACTCGATGTCATTTGGAATAATTATGTCTATGGGAAATATTTAAAATATTACCGGCGATACATTGATGACATTTTAATCATTTGGTCTGGTACTCATGATGACTTGGATTTATTCATTAGGCATCGTGATACTAATGATAGAAATCTCGTTCTTAGTGGGGAAAACAATAGTCAAGAAATTAATTTCTTGGACCTCAAAATGACTATTCAAGATAATAGTATTATCAAAAAAACGTTTTTCAAGACAGTATATGTGAATTCCTCCTTAGACCGCAACAGTAACCATTCAAGTTTCTGGCTAGATAATATTCCATATGGCCAGATGTTGCGTGTCCATAGGAATTGTTCACAAATTACTGATTTTGACATGCAAACACAAGGTTTAGCCACTAGATTCATTGATAAGGGATATGATGAGGAACGTATAAACAAGTCTGTTAGGAAAAGCAGAGGACATTCTAGAAAAGAACTGCTTATTCCGAAAAATAAAAAATCCACCCTGAAGGAAAGAGTTTATAGTGATACACCAATATTTGTGACAGGCTTTTGCAAACAAGAAAGTAAGATAAGAGGATTTCTTAAACATTGGGATATCCTTAAAATGGATCCCATTTTAAAAGATACACTATCTTCCAATCCTAAATTAGCTTTCAGGAAAGCCAAGAACATTAAGAACCGCTTGCCGCCTAGTGCCTTAAAAAAGCCCGGTAATAAGGTATCTGTGACTGGCAATTTTCTTGTCAAACCTATTGGGAATTACACATGTGGCAGGTGTGTGGTTTGCAAATACATGATGTGACGTCTCAGTCCCAGCGTAGGATCTTATATCCAGATGAAAGGCAGGAAAACATAGCGTTTGTGCACAGGAGGGTTTATTTACAAGGTACAAAGCAGGAACAGGGTTAACTCATAACATAAAACAGAAACAAAACCTAACTCCTTCCAGGAGTTCTGACTAACACAGCTTAGTCCCTAACTAACTGTGGGAGAACTAAACTCTTTCCCCACTCTACACACTGTACCTGCAGCTTTCACTTTGCAGTCTCTCACAGAGCTGTCTGTGTGTGTGCCTTCAGATCAGCGCAGCAGCAGCAACAGGAAACTGTATGTGCTGCCTTTTAAATTGCAGCTCATTAATTAGGGCTCCGGTGAGAGGGAAGGAAACACACCTTGGAAGGTGCTGGGTCCTCTGTACCTCCCCTCAAACATCTTTTGCTTCAATACATCACAATGAGTAAAGATAAAGTGATTCATGACAGTACAAGTGGTAATAACTTTGCTGGGAATCAATTCATCAATTGTTTAACTACTTTTGTTGTATATGCAATTAATTGTCCATGTCAACTTTTATAAATTGGGAAAACTATTATAGACCCTTAAAGTGCGTATTTGTGAGCATATTAATGGGATCAAAAATGCACAATCAAATTTAGATAGGGGTAAAACTATCCACAACTTAGCCCAGCATTTTCTATCACACCATGAAGGAAAAGTTGACACATTACGTTTTAGGGGAATTGAGGTTATCCCTAGAGACCCTAGCAGGGAGGATAGGGAGAATTTCCTTCTCCAGAGGAAACAATATTGGATTTACATTTTGGGTATTAAATCACCTGGAGGGCTTAATGAGCTTATTTATTTAGCCCCATTTTTGAAATAAATAATGTATGGTCCCCAGTTCATTGGGATCCAGTCACTTCGCAATTTTCACTATTTTTTTTCATTTATTTCAATTATGAGGTGTGTTAGTTTTCATATATATATAGATATATTCTCAACCAAATCATCTGGGGCTTTTCTATTGTAGATCATTTATATTATGGACAATTTATTATGTTCTTGGTTTGGGTTGTCCCCTATATGTAATTATGTTGAAATTATGTCATTACCAATTACATTTTTGATGAGATGTTTACTAAAATGTTTACTAAATAATTATATGCTATCTAATTTTTAGTCAGCTATTTAGATGTATGCCTACTTTATGATTATTATGTTTGAGATAGGTATTGTTTGTTTTTTGTGGATTTATATATTCATATGGTTTTATATATGATGTTTTATATATGATGTAATATATGTGTGCATATATGTAATATGTAGATGTATTATATAGGGCAATGTAACAATGAATTAAGAGGATTGCCCATTGTGTTGTGTTTTTATATGGGTGTGTATATATATATATTTTTGAAACCATTGTATGTCCCTGTGTGTCTAGGGACAATCTGATTGGTCCGTTGGTCCGTCACTCCACCTCGGGCCAATCTGATTGCTCTCTCGGGCCGGCCGCCCTCCCACGCCTCTCATTGGTCACACTCACCAGCCGCTGACACAGATACCCATGGGCATCGGCGCCTCCGCCTCACCTCTCCCCACACTCCCCCAACACCTCCTTCACAGCAAACCCCAACATCCCTGACCCGTCAGCACCGCTACCCACGGGCATCGCCGCACGCTCCTTGGTGCCACCGCCTCACCTCTCCTCACCCCCCCTCACAGCAAACCCCAGCCTCCCCGGCACCTCTACCCACTAGCAGCGGCGCCCGCTCCTCGGCGCCGCCGCCTCACCTTGAGGAGGAGGTCTACAGCAGTGGGCCTCCGCCCTTCAGGAGGGACCCCACACATGCCCTCTGCTGCTCTACACACGTAGACACACACACACACACACACATACACGTAGACACACACACGTAGACACACACACATGTAGACACCCACACACATGTAGACACACACACACACACGTATACACACACATGTATATACACACACACATGTATATACACACACATTCTGCACCATCAGCCCCTCTCACTGCCGCCTCACATACACCGCCACCGGCCCCCCGCATCACCAGTCCCTCACACCACCACTCCAAGCCCGCCGCATATCCGCCCGCTATCACACCCGACCGTCGCCTCTCACCCTGCCGCACACCTCTCCCTCTGCCGCCTCTCTCCCGCCCGCACGCCGCACACTCCAGGCCGTCGCCTCTCGCCCGCTGCCGCTTCTAGCACGCACGCCCACTCTTGCCTTTCACCCCCTCTCCCC
>WSYH01011495.1:0-20759 GCA_036426205.1 Ascaphus truei | reverse complement strand
AGGGGGGGGGGTTCCCTGAGCATTAATTTCTGGCTCAGGGAACCCCCTGCTCACTGTACAATATTATTAAATCTCTCTCTGCTGCAAACACATCTCGCCCCCAGTATGTGCAGTAATTTACTGAACATGTACTGTAGAATAAATGCATAGTTTTATTTATTCGGGTTTATTACACAGTATACTGTATGGCCGGAAAACATCAGCATACAGTACAATATAATCCATCGAAATCCCCCCATTAGCCGTTTTCTTTTCTGAGGAAAAACAAAATGAAAAGTTTTAATGTACAGTAATGGTCAGCCCCCTAAAGAAGTTCCCAGCCAGCCCCACCAAAATAATACGGCAAAAATACAGTACTCACCATACTGTACAGTATTACTAAATTTCCCATTCAGCTTGCGCTGGCGCCGGCCCACTTCCAGTCCAGCTTTCATCATTTTGCAGAGGGACTAGCCCACCTGTAGTCAGCGGGAAATCGCTTAGGTACATGCAAGCTTCATCAAAACTGGCTGCGAAATCCATCTCAGAGTTGTCACCGACGGCGGGACCATGATGATAAGCTGGTGCTGCTGCTGGTTCTGGTTCTGGTTCTGGCGCATTGCTTGGCAGGGACTGTCGCTTCTTATTTCGTTTTAACACGACCCTTCGCCTTTTGCCGCCTCCATTATCATAGATACGGGAAAAACCCTGTGACACACACCAATACCCTCCAACAAATTGGGGCTCAATACGGTGAAAACAGGGGTCACTACATAACCTTTTCCTTATTGCATGCTTCCACAAATGAGGAGTTGGCGAAAATCTGTAAAAGTCATAATTTTCGATAAAATACTGATAAATTTGAACAACTGTTGCCATCTTATCCTCTGTTGCATTTATAGCGGCCCATATCAAATAAGCATAACTTCTGTCAGGTTTTTGGAACACGGGCTCCACTTGAACACTCATGTCTCTGTAGAATAGTGTAAGTGAAAATGATCTTTGTCTTTATTTAATACATTACTGTATGTAAAGCCTAAATTGATACATTTTTTGCAACTCTTCCTTCAGTCTCAAGGACAAGTTACACAATAGCATACTGTACTGGGATAAAGTAACTTTTTTTTGGAAACGAAACAACTTGCAAAGGCCACACATTACTTAAATCATGAGTTTATGCCATCTGGTGGACAATCGAAACATCGCAGCCTAGTAAATCATTCTCATTATCATTTAACAGATCAGGCCCCCGTCAGCCAGGCATGAACCGTGGCTGGGAAGGCAAACGCAACGAAGCATGCAAGAGGTGAGCAGCGGCGGATTCCAGGTTTCTGCCAGGTACAAACCAGGCATTTGCTCGAATAAAGTGTGTCGGTGCAGTAGGTCACACAAATGGGAGACTGAGATTGGGGCCTTCCCATGTGCTCTTCCTTCCAGGGGAGAGTGAGTGTGGACATACCTCTGCCTCTGCTAGGGAGGTGGGGAAGAGCTAGGATGGCTGCGGGTGCCCTTGGCCTGTAGTGACTGTCCAGGGACCATCTTCAGTGATAGCTGACCTGACAGACTGTATCCGGCAGAAGACTGCCATGAAACTGTTACTGCAAAGTGTATTAATAAACTCATTCCTGTTTTGCAATATACAGTATCTCCTGCCTTGTGCATGACCTTACGGGGTGGAGAGGTAATAAGTTCTACCATGGGAGATCACCTTCAGTTCCTGGAGCCTACGGCAGATGGAGGTGCTGCACTGCTAAGAGATATGTGAGGTATGAACCCCAGAAGCCTGTTCCTGTGTCCCCACTACCATCGGCGGACGACGCAGCCCTCCTATTGCCAGCAGGTATATGCACCATACACCCTGTAATTGTCCCTATCTGCGATTGGGTGGGGTAAATACCGTTACATACCTATTACTATATTAGTATTATCATTGTTTATTTGTAAAACTCCAACATATTCTGCAGAGCATTATTGTGAGGATATAGCGTGACATCAATCACGTAAACTGAATGACATATGAATAATGACAAACAAGCACAAACAGATACAGAAGGTAATGAGGGCCCTGCTCAAAATTTAAATGTAATAAGGGACCATGTTGAAAGTAAAGGTAAAGCTGCTGCTCATTTTGGGAGAAGAGGTATGCCTCAGGATAGAGTACTGTCTACCCATACAGCTGTCCCATTAAGGTAGGAGGGTCCGGATGCCAGGGGGTGTTTGATATCAGGAAGTTTGGTCTAACTTTGTGCCCAGATCTACATGTAAATCCCAGCAAATGTTTGTGTGTAAACAATTGCTGATCGCAACTGACCCGCGAGTGTGCTGTGTCCAGAACAAATTGAGTTTTAGCGTTGGTTGCAGTACTCTACAGTAATAATAGGCGACGCTAATGTGTTTTTAATCTAAATGCAATGTAACACATCCCTTATTCCCGTTAATTTCATATGATATATCTCATTTATTTAAATGTAACCCACCTCTTATTCCTCTAAAAATTCTGATGATTTAAAGTATTTTTAAAGTATACATTTTTTTATGAGATAGATTACAGTAAATTACAGTTTACAGATAAATAACAAAGAGTTTGTGAAATAATACAATCTTCTTCAACCGCTATCTTTTTGTGGCTTGCTCTTGTGCAGTTTCACCTGTAAAATAATTCTGAGAATGTTATTTATTAATAATCAAGAAGAAATAGATGCACTATGTAATGCGTAGTAGCAATAAACTTGTATAGAACGCATATGCGTTTCATAGAATTTCTGTGCATGAGTGTACTGTCGAACTGGTATGGAGTGCATATACGTGTCTTTAATGTATGCGCATGTGTGTATTATAGAATTTGTATGGAACACATATGCGTGTTTTTCATTTCTGTGCAAGCGTGCCCCCATCCTTTGTTTATTCGTGTTTCTATGTAACCTGCTTGAAACGTGTGTGGCATTGAATTTCTGCGCATGGGCAGTACAGGTATTGACAATTGAATAGAACCACATATTACACGAAATAGATGCATGAATTATATTACATTAACTTACAGTATCGCTTGATGTGTTTCCTACACGAACATGGTATTGAGGATCATCAGCCTGCCAAACAAGGATGAAAACAAGAATTAAACAATGACTCAAATAATTAAAATACTTTTTTAAATAATACAATCTTCTTCAACCAACATCTTATTTTTTGTTAGAACACTAGGGAATTACAGAGGCTAAGGAAGGAAGATGATGAAAACAGTAATTAATCAAAGCAGAGTCAAAGACAAACAGAGGTCATTCACAGGCAGGCAAGCAATTTAAGTGGTTAGGCAAACGCAAAGTCCAGAAGAGATCCAAGGCCATTCACAGGCAGGCAACAGTATAAGTTAAGGGGTTAGGCAAGGGCAAAGTCCAGAAGAGATCAAATGCCATACACAGGCAGGCAGAAAATACTTAGATGAGAGGCAAAGGGAACAGGAGTGGGAACTGTTTAGTAAAGGTAGTTGCAATACTTGGAACAAGTAACTTACTGGACTCTAAATAGGGCTCGCTAGGAAGTGGGAAAGTCCTGCATTGCAATGCCTCTGGGAGTTGTAGTCATCTCTAATGTCTCCAGCCTGGTGGACATTAGTAGTACTTGATCCTGAGGACAGAACTAAATTATTGCCAGGCGACAATGAACCAGTCTGACATTCTTGTTGTCTTTTTACAGGTTCAAATGTACAATAATTGTAAGATTGTTATTTAAAGAAGAAATTGATGTACAAATGACATTACAATACTTACAGTATTACTAGAATTCTTCCTAGATGAACATTATGTTGATATTCATTAGCCTGCCAAACCTGTAAAACAAGAATTAAACAAACACTACAATAAATTACCGAATTAAAAACTTTAAAATACTGTATTTATTCTATTAATTTTTTAACTGTATTTATTCAATCCATCAATTCTTCTTCACTTGGACACCAGCCCACAGTCCACCGATGACATAAAAGGTCATTGATCGTATATTTCATGGTCTTGAATTGTGCCACTCTGAGTTTTAACTGCTTGTTCAGTTCATATAAAAGGGTTCTCTTCAATTTGTTGGGAATAGCCATCTTACATCTGGATTCATCATAGTTGACTTGTTTGGATTACTTGGAATATTGCTTAAAAGTTACATGGTATTTGAAGATTTGCAGGGCCTATCGATTTGGCATGACTATGCTGCTTGCAAGATATCATGCCACAGTTTTCGTTGGTATATCGTAAAGCTGGATGCCCCCTACTGCATTCCCATGGATCATCTCGGGTCATTGACTCTGTGGTGCCGCAGGTGTGTTTTGGAAAACAGGTACAGCTAACTGCTCTGGATGACACTTTCATGCAGGTGTGTCCCTGCATTAGGGGCTCGTATCCACAATTGCCTTCTCATCTGGGATGTTTGGTAACCTTATAGAAATGGTTTGGGGGGTGCGGATACCTACAGGGGGTGGGGAGAGTCCCCACAGGTTTTACCATTCACCCTCGCCATTCCTGCCATGTTCCTCGCCAACTTCGGCTGTTTGTATTAAGTGTGGAGTTAGAACCAGAAGTGATGTGCTGTTTATACTAGTATATACTAGCAGGGGTAGCTTAATTTGGGGCGTGTACAGTTGGTTCATTAATTTTTAATTGTGTGGAAATTGAAAGTGTGTAACAAACATTTTTTTCCTCTTCTGCCTCGTTGAGCCTGCAGTTGGTGTGGTTTGTTGATTGTTTACCTAACCCACCAGATTTGTGTGTCCCAATTTTAAATGGAGGCTCTTAATGAATCCTGAGATTGTGTGTCCTGATCGGTGTGACAGAATTACTGTTTAAAGGGCAGATTGTATTGTCTTGAGTTAGAAGGGGAAGCAGGGGGGAGAGAAAGAGGCTGACAAGTTCTGAGCTGATCCATTCCAATAGATTTGCCAGATTGAGTTAAGATATTGGAAGTGTTATGGTAGGAATGGCAAGGCTGGAGGAAATTGATTCTGCTAGCAGCCAAGGGAATAGTTCCTCCAGCACAGAGTGCATGCATGATACTCAGAGAGAAGGAAAGGTTGTGATGGTAGGGGATTTCATTATTAGGAAGGTAGATAGGGCAATCTGTTGCCATGACCGCATGAACTGAACAGATTATTGTCTCCCGGGGGCTCGATTTCAGCACATTGTGGATTGGCTAGACAGATTGTTGGAATGGACTGGAACTGAACTGGCAGTCTTTGTACATGTTTGCACCAATAACAAAGTTAGAGAAACTTTAGGATGGGCGGTCCTAAAAAATGAATTCAGGGATCTAGTTCGCAAGTTTAAGGCAAGGACCTCCACGGTAGTATTTTCTGAAATACTACCAGTGCCATGAGATACCCCAGGGAGACAGTTGGAGTTTAGGGAGTTAAGAAAGTGGTATAGGAAGGAGGATTTTGTGTTTTTAGAGCACTGGGGTTCTTTTTCTGAGAGGTGCTATCCTTATGGTATGGATGGATTGTACCTCAATGAAGAGAGATCTTCTGTGCTAGGGGGGAGGATGTTTAAAAGGTTGGAGGATGTTTGAAACGAGGAAGGAGGGTGAGGAACCAGAAACAGATAATGAACTAGACAGAATATATAGGTATGGGGAAATAGCTAGGGGTCATGGAGGTAGAATGGGGGCGAGTGGGAGTTTGGCAAGCAGGGAGACACCCATATTAAATACAGATAATACTAGAAAACTTCTAAAGACTAAATACAATTGGAGTTAAGTTAGGAGCAAATTGTTCGTAGTGTATAGGTGGTCACTGCAACAGGAACTCAGCCGCAAACGTGAATGATTAAAAACAGCTTTATTAAACTAGAATGCTGCGCATCACAGAGAACCACTCTGACGCGTTTCGTTCCTGTGTGGAACTTTATCAAAGAGTAAAGGTCTCTCACACTGGAGTCAAATATATACATGGATTCTTATCCTGATTGGTCAACACTTAATTGTAAACAGGCAATTGCAATCAGTAAGTTGTATAATTGGTGTTGGGAGGATCCTATACAGACTGCAGTGTGTGTGATTAATCAACAACATTGATAAAAGTGACAAGTAGACAGTACAAAATAACATATAAATTAAAATCACAAACAGTGAATTGCAGCATCTATGATATCAAAATATACCATATACAATAAAAATGAATAAAGGTTTAAAGAATCATTGAATCATAAAATTATAATTCTATGGAGAATGACAATACAATAATGAAAGCTAATGTATGAAATGGGCACAAAGAGTACCAACTATAGAAATAAATGCAACTATACATCGTTCATACCTCATAGAGAAACATGCAGAATTGAAATCCAATTGTATATTGAACTGTAATGGATTGAAAAATGCATGAGATGCACACAGATACACACCCCCAAAACTCCCCATCTGATTAACCCATAAGGAAGTGTTTCAACTCCCAGTCCACGTTGATTCCATGGGGATGGAGAGTTTTGAGAGTGTATATCCAATACATCTCTTTTTTGTTAAGTGCATTTTCCCTGTTCCCACCTCTAGGGTGACATGGTATATGTTCTATAGCTTTAAAGGTGAAATAATTGAGATTTCCAGCAGAACATGTAGAAAAATGTCTGGATACCGGGTGATTCAGATCTCTTTTTCTGATCAATCGGACATGTTCTGCAATTCTGGTTTTGAGGGGTCTAATAGTGCGCCCCACATACTTGAGACCACAGGTACACTGTAGGACGTATATTACATGGGTAATATTACAATTGAGGAATGTTTGGATGTAATATTTATTACGATCTTCATTATATGAAATGTATCTTGTCTGCACTGCATATCTGCACATGGAGCAATGACCGCACTTAAAGAAACCTCTTGGTATACTTCTAACATTGGAAACATTGGAACCAGATTGAAACATGCTTGGAGATAAATGAAAGGCCAGTGTTTTGGCTTTGCGGTAACAAAATTTTGGGCCATTTTTCACAATATCACGGATGTCATTATCCAGTGACAACGTGTGCCAATGTTTGGCAATAATGTTACAGATCTGCTGTGACTGACTGTTGAATGTACTAATAAACATTGGACTATTCACTTTATTAGAGAGAAATGATTGATTTTTCTCAATTTTGGTTTTGCAATTTCTTGCCTTTTTGCGTATTAGTGTACTTCTATCCATGGAATCAGCTCTATTAAATGCAGTGGTAATGTCCTGAGTAGAATAACCCCTTTCTAGAAATCTGCTGGACATTTCTCTAGCCCTCAGCAAAAAGACCTCATGATCAGAGCAAATTCGCTTTAACCTCAAAAATTGGGCCCCTGGGATATTTTTGATCAAAGATCTTGGGTGACAGCTTTGAGCCTTTAGAAGCGTATTTCTAGAATTTTCCTTTCTGTATATATCTGTCTGGATGGACATGTCATTGCCAACATACAGGAGTAGATCAAGAAAGTAAATGTGATGAATATTATGTTGATAAGTAAATTTGAGGTTATAATTATTTGTGCTAAGGTGATCAATGAAAGAAAGAAGTGAATGGTCATCCCCTTTCCAAATGAAAATCAGATCATCAATATATCGCCCAAAGTAAACGATATTTTGACGAAATAAATTGTGACTATGATAGATAAATTGTGACTCCCAAAAACCCATAAATAAATTAGCGTATGATGGTGCAAAACTCGTGCCCATAGCAGTGCCTAGTGTCTGTAAATAAAAATGTGAATCGAATAAAAAATAATTGTGCGTGAGTAAAAAGGAAATAGATTCTAATAGAAAAGTGCAATGTGTTATAGATAAAGTAGATAAATCCAAAAAGTGTTTAATGGCAGCAAGGCCGTGCTGGTGCTCAATAATGGAATACAGGGAGGTCACATCCATGGTGACCCACCTGTACTCCTTGTGCCAAGTGATCCCCTGTATGCTGGCAATGAAATCTGTGGTGTCCCTGATAAACGAGGGTAACTCAAAAACAAGGGGTTGCAAAAACCTGTCCACATACCGCGATAACCCATCTCCCAAAGATCCAATGCTCGCTACTATAGGACGGCCAGGAGGGTCGACCAGAGATTTATGGATCTTTGGGAGATGGTGAAATATCGGAATCACGGGATGTGGACAGGAAAGAAAATCAAACTCTTTTTTGCTGATAACATTAAGGATTTGACCCATATGTAGCAACTCTATCAATTCATGATGATACAGAGATGTAGGATTGCTCTTTAGAGGCCTGTATGTCGTACTGTCCTTCAATTGTCTCATTGCTTCACTGAAGTATTGTTTTTTTGACATTATAACTAGAGCACCTCCTTTGTCGGCACTCTTGATAACTTAATCATGCTCTTTTTTGATGCATGCAATTTCTTGAATTTCAGTGTAAGTTAAGTTCCCTTTTGTGACATTGGAGCAGGAGAACCCTTTTGCCAATATGCGCAAATCGCGTTCGACTAGATGTTCGAATGTGGCGATTGATGGACCCCTATTGGAATTGGGGCAAAATAAAGACTTCGGGCGGTAGCCTGAATCTTCGGTACCAAAAAAAGGTTGAGTATGTGTCATCAAGGGTTCACCATGTATATATTTGACTCCAGTGTGAGAGACCTTTACTCTTTGATAAAGTTCCACACAGGAACGAAACGTGTCAGAGTGGTTCTCTGTGATGCGCAGCATTCTAGTTTAATAAAGCTGTTTTTAATCATTCACGTTTGCGGCTGAGTTCCTGTTGCAGTGACCACCTATACACTACGAACAATTTTCACCTTATTCCTTGGTGAAGCACGCAGGCTACTACACGGAGCTGGTCTTTACTTCCCTTTCCTGATGACTGCGCTTGGATCCGCCCCTTGCATTCGTTCCAGGGTTACCCAGAATCGCTGATTTGGCAGTGCATGTCACATTCATCCACAGCATAGCTGTCGGCCCTCGGAGATGACGTCACACACCAGCGCGACGCCCGAGGAGACGGGACCGGCCAGGCACGGGCAGTGAACACACCGGGTTGGGTCAGGGCAGCAGGTGACTGTATCGTGAGTACACGGGAGGGGTAGCTTATGGTTGCCTCTCTCCCTGTCTCTAACCTTTCCCTGTGCAACAGCCCCCCACCCAGGTTTTATTTCTTATCTTGCCGTATGCTGTTGTTGCTGGTCCCCTCATACAGGATCTTCATGCCTGTGTAGCGGCCATTCTTGTTCTTACATGTGTCAGACATTGCTCTTATACACCCATATTTACCTGTGGATTTTTGGAAGCACCGGACAATACGGGGTTCATTCCCCCACAACCACTATTAAGTTAGGAGCAGATAAGGTAATAGCACAGACAGGAAAAAAACTTAAATGCATGGTTTCTAATGCAAGAAGCCTGACAGGTAAAATGGGGGGCATTACTGAAATATGGTGGGATGAAACTCAAGACTGAGCAGTTAATTTAGAGGGTTAATCCCTTTTTTTGGAAGGATCAAACAAATAGAAGAGGAGGTGGAGAATGTTTATGTTAAACCGGATCTAAAACCTATTATAAGGGATGATGTTTCTGAAGGGAATGATGACAATTTAGAGACCTTGTGGATAGAAATTAGCAGTGGAGGTAAAAGTACAAAGAAAATGTTTGTAGGGATATGCTATAAACCACCAAATATGAGAAAAATTGGCTTGTGGGTGAGCTAAGCATGGAAAATTATGAATGATCTGCTGCAGAGGTTTGGGAGATTCTGCAGAACATGCATGATATTCCAGTGTCTGAGTCCAGCATCAGACTAATTAGATGTGAATTGGGATAGACCTTTGGATGTGTGAGGTAAAGTGCTGTACTGTATATAAAGTAGAAATAAAGTTTAATGTCTCTGCTTACCTAACCTATAGCATGTTGATTATATATTATTCTGGGAAGTACTATACTGCAGCATACTGTAGGGGGGGGGGGTGTGTGTGTATAGCCTGCAAAGGAATGTTGTTTCCTTATCACCTTATTTCTAGGTTTTCTGTATTTGTCTATAGTAGCCAAATCCCAAATCAATAATGTCAGCACTCTGCATAGTAGAAAAATATAATTAATTTAACCCATTTTTCTTATTATTGCAGAGTGTTTTCCATGATAAGGGATGTTAACAAGACAAAAAGCGTTGACCAAGCACGTGTATAGATTGAGAGTGGGAAAGGTTTGATGATGTTAAATTTTCGGATGAAACATCAGTCGCCCTGGAAAGTTTTTCCACTATAGATTTCAGGAAAAAACCTAGGCCAAAGCATATACTCAAACTTCATATGTGGAGGCAAATTTGAGACTTGGATGAGGACCCTGTAGTTGTATTTGAAGGTAAGTTTACTGTCCCTGTATAACAGTGTTATTTTTATTTGATAGTAGTACTCTAAATGTATCTGAATGTGCCCTTGTCCATGTATGACATTTTTATATTTATTTTTTCTCCAGAAATCATGGATAAAGTGTATTTCTAGACGACCATTATATTCCCGATAGTACCATACATTTTACATTACTTCCCATCTGGTCACCGGTTCTTCCACGATAGCAACCCAAAAAACAGTGCCTCTGCTACCTTTATTAAGGACAGTGAAATAAACTGGATTATAACACTGCCAGAGTAAGTCCTGGAACTGTTTTGAGCAGTGGTATACTAGTGTATTAACTGTACTGTGCTGCTGTGTGTGCTTGCTTTATTCTTCTAAATAACTGTACTGTCTTTGTCTCTATATTTCAGATTCCTCGATTCGAACCTCATAGAACTGGTGTGGCATGCACTGAAACATCATCTGAGGTAATATGTTAAGCAGGCAAACAAAGAAGTACTGAAGAATGGAATTCTTTATTACTGTGGAATGATTCTCTAAGTGTTGAAACTTTCAATAATTATATATATCATATAAATAATGTTTGGTGGTTTTAGAATGATCTGGAATGGCATCAGGAATATGATTATAGTATACAAAATAATTGTATTTTAAATTAAACAAATTGCATACTATATTTCTTTTACTCTACCACAGGGATGTGCAAACTTCTGGTGCTGCACCCCCCTGCCTGCTCTCCGCCAGTGCTTGTGCTCCCCCTTACCTTACTGACGGCGCCAAGTGACACCGCACGGTCACGCCACGTTGGCATGGTGATGTGTTGCCCGAAGCTGGCTAAATCACGGTAAGTGAGTTACAGAGGCCTCACGCACTCCCTCAGCATTTAATTTAAATGTCTTGGGGAAGAGTGCGGGACCTCTGAATCTGCCACACACCCCCAACAAAAATCTCATGCCCCCCAGTTTGCGAACCCTTGTTTTACCAGATTCAAGATTCTGTAGCAGCACTATCAGCCACTGATAGTTGGAGTAACTTGCGGTCAGGAGGGACCAAGTTCTCAGAAGAGAACATACTGGTGGCGTGTGGAACTTTATAATAATAATAGCATGTTCTTGTATAATGCTGCTAGTTTTACGTAGCGCTTTACAGAGACATTTTGCAGGCACATGTCCCTACCCCGTGGAGCTTACAATCTAGGTTTTTGGTGCCTGAGACACAGGGAGATAAAGTGACTTGCCCAAGGTCACAAGGAACCAGGTCCCCCTGCTCCAAACTCAGTGCCAGTCAGTGTCTTTATTCATTGAGCCACAACTTCTCTCTCCAACTCACTTTATGCCGATTTGGACTCCAGGAGATTCCTGGCTAAGTCCCGGTCGGGGTGAAACTCCTCTATAGAGTTCTCTGCACCTAGTAAAGTCTAGTTTTCAACCCCAGTCCCAAAGTAAGTGTGGTCTTTTGTCTGTATTTTGTGTATAATTGTATGTAAGCAAATTTATGTGAATGAATTACAATTTATCTCATTACTTTGTTTTGCTCAATGTATGATCCTGTAAAAAAGGTGTAAATAACCTGGTCTCTCATGACAGGCTATTATTTACTAAAAAAAGTCTGTCACGGTATACTAGGTCTTTTAAAACATTTACATTTAAGGGATCAGTCACAAGGCAAAACAAGGCAGTGAAATAAAATGAGCTTTATTCTCTGTATTTTGTATTTCTGTGTTTCCGAGGTCTTATCCAAATAAACCTCATTTTATTTCACTGTGTTGTATTGCCTTGTGACTGATCCCTTAAATATAAATGTGTTAAAAGAACTTGGCTACAGTGGCAGGCTTTTTTTCTGATATAGGGTTTGTTTATAAGGTTGAGGGGGTACTCTGAGTGTCCAGACTGAGTCTAAGAGAAAGTGCGTCTTTTTGTCTGTATTTTGTGTCTCATTCGGTGTAAGCAAATGTATGCGACTAAATGACAATTTATTTAATTACCTTGATTTGCTCAATGTATGATCCCGGTAAAAAGGTGTAAATAATCTGGTCTCCCGTGACAGGGTATTATTTAATATATAATTTCCCTAGACAATTCCAATCTAGCTTTCGCGCCAAACACTCCATTGTAACTACCCTGCTAAATGTTTGCAATGAAATCCAGTGTGGAATGGAACTGGGACAACTCACTGGTGCAATATTCCTAGATTTTGCAAAGGCTTTTGATACTGTTGATCATGTTTTCTTGCTTAACAAACTCCAGTGTTCTGGAATACGGAAGCATGCTTTAAACTGGCTCCATTCCTACCTATAGGTAGATACAAACTCCTTGGATATCACCTGTGGTGTCCCGCAAGGCTCTGCTCTGGGTGCCATACTCTTCTCAGTGTTCATCAATGATCTTCCTACAGCTTGTAAGGGAGCTTCAATACACATGTATGCAGATGACACAATCTTATATGCACACAGCCCTAGCCTCTCCGACCTTGAACACATACTTCAATCTGATTTTTTGAGACTTGAAAATTGGATTTCACAAAATAAACTGTTTTTAAACACTGACAAGACTGTAACAATGGTATTTGGGACCAAGGCTACATTTTTAAAGCTTCCAATGACTGAGCTCCAGATCAGAACCAACGCTAATACCACCCTAACTCCTGTTACTAATTTTAAATACGTGGGCATATGGTTTCACTCCCATTTAACATTTGGGATGCACATTGATACCCTGACATCCAAAACCTACAGTTTGCCAAACAAGGTGTATTTTACAGGAACAAATCCTCCCTATGTCTGCTGGTCAGAAAGTGTATCGCACAGCAGATGCTAATGCCAATTATAGACTATGGGGACATAGTATATGGCTCGGCACCCCAAACCCACCTTAACAAACTTGATACCATGTACAATTCAGTATGCCATTTTGTTCTCCAATGCAACTGCAACACACATCACTGTGAAATGCTCAAAGAACTAGACTGGTCATCACTTGAGTCTAGGCGCAAAGTTTTTCTTCTTTCATCTTTCCTGTCTTGCCTTCAAATACTTTTTGGGCAAGCTACCCATCTATCTGAACAAGCTCCTCACCCCTATAATATGCAGCACTTATCATCTGAGATCTGACTCCAAAAGACTGTCTGTGGTCAGCAAAGTATCCGGCCACTCCTCCTTCTCTTGCCATGCACCCCAAATATGGAACAATCTACCAGAGACTCTCACAGCCACCACCAGTCTAAGTTTTTCAAAACTAAAGCTAACATTTTAATCTTGTCTGTAACTGTTACATAAGCCTATAACATATATTATCTCTAACTATGCATGCAATGTCTTGTATATAATGTATACCCTGTTTACTTATGTAACTATGTATTTGTAACCATGTATTATTTGTCATCTTAACTCTATGCCCAGGACATACTAGAAAACGAGAGGTAACTCTTAATGTATTACTTCGAGGTAAAATATTTTATAAATAAATGTGTGTGTCACTAAGTATTTGTGTGTACTGTATGTTTATGTTGCAAAGCACATGTACAGTATATTGAATAAAGCCTTAGGGTGAATTTGGGTGGGCTTCTTGTGTGTTTTGTGTCATATCGCCCTGATGAGTGAGGACTTTGACAAAGTGAGAATTTGACGTAAGGGGAGGGTCTGACATAACAGCACTGGGATCTATGCAACCATTTTAAGTCAGCATCCATCTTAGGTTTTGTCTGAGTGAACGGGTTATGAGATGGACGTTTTTGAATGAGGTTTTTGCTTTCAACTTTCAAGTGAGAATAAACCAAGCAGCTAACTAAAAAACCTTGAGCAAAGTGCCAATGTTATGAAAAGGCCAGACTGATAGGGATGGTTTCTGTATGTAGAGAAAAGGTCACCAGCTTAATAAAGTATTATTGCTGAATCATCTCATTTAGACATCCCATAATGTCATCAACTCAATGTATTCGTGTGCATAATTTGTTTACCTTTTACGCTTACGTAGTGACGACACGCAACCTTGTAGAGGGGGCGTGGGTTTAGCATTTTGTGTATAAATAAGGCCTGTATGCACCATGTCTTTGGGAGGGTTTTATTTTGAAACTCTCCTCTGCGTGTGCACCGCACAAGCAATAAACTTATTTGTCATTCTGCAAAATATAACCTCAGACTTGTGTTGTTATTTCAAAGAGCTTTATCAGATGGCGCACCGAATAGAAACCCAAAAAACACCGGAAGCTGAGCACCTGGAAAAACCACTCCTCGGTCACTCAAATCTGAGCGCTCATAAGAATCAAGGTAAAAGGCACCTTTTGAGGAAAGCCTGAGTTTAAAAGTTGTTTTGAGTGATGTGTAGAGAGATGTGTTTTGAAGGGTGTCTCAATCTGTGTTGACGGGTTAACCTAGCAGTGTCAAATAAGTTTATTTGTCTGTTCCTGTATCCATTTTAAAGTGTTAAGTTTTAAGTTTTATTGGGATTAAGGTGAGAGTCCCATTAAAATTTTTGGTGTTTTGGTGATGAAGGTGAGTGTTTGTATGCGTAAGGGATTGTTTTTCAGACTGTCCTGGGTTGTGATAAATATTTTTGTTGTCTGAGCAGGAAGGGTCCCTGATTGTACATTTGCTCTGTCTTATCAGTAACATACCAAATGAGGCTATTTATGGATATCTGTTTAGAAGGTCTTATCTGTATCCATGTTATAGAAGTATAAGGTTTATCAGGACTGGGTTGGACCCGCTGAAGTAATTCAAGTGTTTTCTTGGGTATAGTTATGGTGAAAAAATCAGAACAATAACATGCCAAAAGAGTTGTACGTAATCAGCTTGCGCTGATTATTGTATCAGGTGTATTGTACAGGTCAATTAAATTTGATTTCTGTAACCGAAGAAGTATTGTACAGGTCAATTAAATTTGATTACTGTAAGAGGAGAATAATGGGAAACCAAAGTTCTCAGAATTTGCCGTTAGAGGTTGTGTGTCTGCAGACAAAGATTATAAAGAATGGATACAGAGAACAAGAAGAGACAATATAAATATGTTTTGTTGGCCAATGAAAAATACATGCAAGTTCAAATGAAAATACACATGCAAGTCCCAGTGAAAAACATGCCACCCCAATGAAAAAAGTTTGTTTGCAATAAATTACTATTGAAGGAAGAGTGAAACTATGAGTAGCCGCACCGGTTTTCTTATCCGTAAGAATGCGAACGCAAGGGCTCATAGTGGAACCTTCTAACTTTCAGTAATCCCTGTGTGTCTGTGGTAGTATAAATCTTTGGATTTTATGAGGTTTTTGTGGCAAAAGTCAAGCATGGCAAGCCCGGCTGGCGGATACTGCAGAAATCAGTTGTGAACGTATAAGCTTTTCCTTCCATTTCCCCACATGCAATAAGTGGTTATAAATCATTTCCTGATATAAACTCAGTTTCGGTGCCGGCAAGTAAAACTGTTGCGCCCTTAATGGAGAGTGGTTAGATGGATTTGATACCCTAATGAATTTTTCCTGAATGATTACCTGTGTGAAAGATAAACCATGCTAAGTATCACGTGTGCACAAATCACCATCCAAAAACTTGCAAGTACGTACGAAAACAGGAATATTTTTTGCTCAAATGTCTGCAAGAAAGAGTTTCAAAATCGCAGCAGCACAGAGCGTGCCCCCACTTTTTTCTCCAGCGCGAGGAATGTGCTAAGATACGAAAGTTAACTCAAAAAGCTCCGGAGCATCAGAGTAGTTTTAAAGTCAGGTTATTTATGAGAATAAAGAAAGAGAAGAGAACTTTTATTAATAGTTGCAGGGTGAAATTGTGTGGTAATAGGGGAGAAATGTCTTTCTTCTATTTGTTTGTTATTTTTGTGATGTTGTGTGGCTGTGTATGAGAGAAGTTTTTTGTATTTTGTGCTCTGTATTGTGTGTAACCAGTAAAAACACATTTCAATTTTATTTCTAGAGGATTAAGATGTTTGGGAATATTTTGTGTTCAAAAATGTGGGTAAAAGATCCTAAGCATTGTTTGAAGTATATATTGTATTGTATGTTTTCATGTATATAACGCCATTAATATGCACAGCGCTTCACAGAAGTGGTGCACGTCGTAATCATATAGGTAGCAAAGGGTAAAGGTAAGAGGTCATGAAATAAGTGATCCAGACATAAAAGTAACATTAAGGAAGAGAAGTCCCTGCTCTGAGGAGCTTACAATCTAATTGGTAGGTAGGGAGAGCGTACAGAAGCAGTAGGCTTTGATTAGAAGCCAGGAGAGGAATTTCAGGAGGGGAAATGCAGAATCAGAGTTTAAAGAGTAGAGTGATTCTGGCAGCAGCGTTTGGGAGAGGTAGTAGGGAAGACAGGTGAAAGTCAGGAAGCTGGGATAGCAGGGGATTACAGTTATCAAGATGGGAGAGAATGAGGGTCTGAATCAGAGTTTTTAATAGTTGAGCAACAGAGGAACAGGTGTATCTTTGTGATATTGTGGAGGAAAAAGCGACAGTTATAGAAATGTTTTGAATGAAAGAGGAGAATATGAGAGAGGAGTTGAGGGAATGACCCCTAAGCAGCGTGCTTGAGCTACTGCATGGAAGATTCAAGAGTAATGTGGAAGGAGATAATAGGGTCAGGTTTGGGAGGAAGTATGAGGAACTCTGTTTTTGCCATGTTAAATTTAAGGCGAAAGAGGGCCTTCCAGGATGAGATAACAGAGGGACATTCAGAAACTTAGGTTTGTATGGCAGGTGTAAAGTCAGGGGTTGAAGAATAAATGAGGGTGTTGTCAGCATAGTGGTGATATTTAAACCTAAGAGATGTTATTAGGTCACCTAGAGAGAGTGTGTACAGAGAAAAGAGAAGAGTGTGGTCCACAGAGGCAAATGCTGCAGAGAGTAATAGGAGCAGAGTGTAATGACCTCTGTCTTGGGCAGCATATATATATCATCAGTTATTTTAGTGAGAATTGTCTCCGTGGAGGGAGCAGTGCAGAAATAAGATTGTAGAGGGTTAAGGAGAGAATGGGTGTGAGAAAATGGAGCAAGCAAGAAAGTACAAGACAAGTTCAGTAGTTAGAAAGACAGGTAAGGTCAAGCTTGCTATTTTTGAGTCATGGTATAACTAATACATGTTTGAAGGAGAATGGAAATGTAGCAGATTAGAGGGAGAAGAGGAGATCAACAGTGATGGTGACATTCTCTTTTGAGACAGTGGAAAAAGAGTCCAGGAAAGCAGGAAGAGAGTAAGAAGCAAAGTAGGATAGGAAGAAAAAGAGGGAATATTCTGGTGTATGGATTCAACCTCTTGCTTAAAATAGTCAGAAAAGTCCTGAGGTGAGATGAAGGAAGAGTTAGTGTGGGTTAGACTTGTGAGTGTTGACTAATGGAGAGAAATAGGTGTGTGTAGCTTGAGAAAGGACAGAATTGCAACAGGATAGCATAAATTTGTAGTGAATGAAGTCAGTGAAACTATGAAAGTTCAAAACAGAAGGCATTAAAAAGAACTGAGTGTAGGGAAATAGCATGAGCGTGTGGAGTTATTTGTGTGTTAAGAAGTTATATAAACCTCAGCTATATAAAAGCCTGTTGGTTAATTTTTGAGAGGCCATAAAAAATGTAGTTCTTAGGGCTCTGGATAAAGCTCCATGTATTTAAACTTTAAGCAAAAGTTCCAATCCAATAATTATTATTTTTCAGGAAAAAGCCGTGGTGTACCATTATCTTATCTTTTCAGGGTCAATTGGCGAAACGCCCAGAAACAAAATGGCTCTTTGCCCGGAAACAAGTCTTATAGAAAATATTTTTTTCTTTAGTCAGATGAATATGCAGAGTGTCTTTAAAATTATAAAGCTGACCGTGTGCTCAGCACTGTGCAAAGAGATTATATAAAGCAAGACATTAGTGTGAAGTCTTATACAAAATCATTTGTCTATTAACTGAATATGTGATGTATGTTATAACTTTTAACCATTTATTTTTTCCAAAGGTGTCCGTAAGCAGTGGTTATTGTAAAAATTGCTGTGTAATCTAGAATGGGTTTGCCAGGAAGTGGTGAATTTGGGAGTCACCTCTCATTTGTGGGTGTGTCTTGTGTATAGGGTTAAATACAGGGGATACATAGTTGCAAAAGCAGTTACATAAGTGAATAAGGTATGCATTATGTAGAAGGCATTTCAATTTTTTAACAGAATCGTTACAGTGGAGTGTTTGGGGTAAAAGCCAGATAGGGAGTGGCTAGGGAAATTTGTATGGGTAAAATAATTGTTTAATTGGGAGGGAATATTTTTCCATAACAGTGGATAGTATTGGGAAAAGGGATATTGGCCTGTAGTTTGAGACAGTGTTTTTTGTCCCCACTTTTGAAGATTGGGACAAACTCTGACAGTTTCCCAGGTCTTAGGGATATGGCCTGCAGACAGGATAGAATTAATTATGGAAACAAGTGGTTAGCAAGGGATGAGGCCCTAAAGTTTCAGGAACTTAGATTGTATCAAAGTCAGGTTCACAGTGGCTACTTAGTTTTAATTTGAGGAATGAATTAGGAACATTAATAGGGAATACCTCTGTCTATATGTGGATGCTAAGACAGGAGTAAACACATTGATACAAGAATTTAGTCCTAGGTATAAATTATCTCCCTATGAGACACATATGGGATGACTTGTGACTATCAACAGTCCAAAGGAAAGAATTAAGGACCATGTTATTGGTAATAAAACAGTAAGTTGTATGCAACTAATACATTTTTTGAGTCTCTCTAGGCAAAGGTGAAAGTGCACCTACTCGAGATGGGGTTAATAGTCACATATTCCCTGCGCAAGCATGCTCTTCATCCAAGGTGAAAAGGCCTAAAGTAATCACCAATACAGCAATTAAAGCGGCAGAGTCATTTTCCTGGACCCACAGCACGTAAAGCTCGTTCCAGCTCCACCAAACGTTCCAGCGCCACCAAAGACCAAAGTCACCTAAAGCACAGCCGCATCAAGTTAACGTCTTGCCGAGTCAAAACTCTAACCGTTAACCAAAGAGGAAAATAAGACACCAGGCTAAGGCCAGGTTTTATCAGAACATTTCATTTTTTCAGAGACTCAATATTTTTATTCTTTAGAGTGTGTTAAGTTAGAAATTTAAGGTGTATGTACAAGTGAGCCTTGATGGGAGGATTGGTTTCCTGGAAGCGTGGCTTGTGAAAGCTCTTGTATGTGTTTTGGCAGTACTCTTCACTCTCTATGTATGTGTCATGTGCAGCAAAACTTTGATCCAGAAGTGTGTTGCACCTCCACCGAAAGGAGGGGGTCACCCAGGGGCGTGTGTCAGCCACAAGGAAAGGATCATAAGTCAGCCATGTTGACCCATCGCAGACATCGTCTGTTCTGATATTCTGAGTGAATGATGTATGCAATGCGTGCAGGGGTGAGGATCACGCATTCGCTTCCACAGATACCAAACCCCCTCAATTCTCAGTAATAGAATGTTGTGATAATTCTGAAAGTATATGATGATAGAGATAGATGCAATTTCTTTTATCTAGCAACTGCATATCCAAAGAAAGGTTGCTTGCATAAAATAAGGTTTTTAGTATTATGTGTATAATTTCTGTATTTTTCCAATTTTTAAGGGAACCTCAGACACTAGGAACAAGAATCAATTTATGGGTCAAGTGTCTCCACCAACTAATGAAACCTGTGTAAAAATGTATGTTTAGTCAGATAATAATTTACAGGAAGGATGTGGCCTTAATTTTGCAGTTTTAATTTTATCATTAAACCAAGAACAGGTTCAGATTAGGCTTATGGCCTTACAAAACAGAATTGCTTTAGACTATGTTTTAGCTTCAAAAGGAGGGGTATGTGTCCTAATTGAGGAACAATGTTGTGTTTTTATTCCAGATCAGTGTAGCAATGTGCAGCATGAACTGGATGAAATACAAGATTCAAAAGAGGGTTACAAAGGGAAGTGACAGATTATCACCCTTGGGGTTAGGTGAATGGCTTAGATCACTTGGAGCAAAAACTTTTGAATGTTTTGATGTGTTTGGGAGTGTTACTTGTTGTCATATATGTGGGTGTCCCATGTTGCAAAGGTATGATCCACAGGTGTGCGACCCCCTCCCCCATTCGGATGCCACTCTTTACAGATGCCAGAAAACAGCAGTACCGTGAAGAAAGAAGATGCCGACCACAGTTATTCAATTCATCAAAAGACATATTGGCCGCAGCGCCTTACGAGACTATGACAGTAAAGGGCACGCACCCTTGTCCTTTGAGTTATCCCTGGACTATCATCATGAACTTAATTCTCAAAAGCTATGTTTTAAGAATAAAAAGGAGGGAGTGACAAAGTGAGAATTTGACGTAAGGGGAGGGTCTGACATAACAGCACTGGGATCTATGCAACCATTTTAAGTCAGCATCCATCTTAGGTTTTGTCTGAGTGAACGGGTTATGAGATGGACGTTTTTGAATGAGGTTTTTGCTTTCAACTTTCAAGTGAGAAAAAACCAAGCAGCTAACTAAAAAACCTTGAGCAAAGTGCCAATGTTAT
>WSYH01011494.1:0-20759 GCA_036426205.1 Ascaphus truei | reverse complement strand
AAGCCAGCCCGATTTCACAATAAATTTTCACAAGCACTTAACTTACTATATAAGTGAGATTCTGAGAAGGTGGTATGCGACTGTATTGCTAGACTGCTCTCATCGTATTAAACCTGTTCTAACTGGATCAGGAAGGAGAGAAGCTGTTCAACGAGCTCATATGTAAGGCTTTTTTATTGCAATCTTGATCTCAAAATCTCTCTACTGATTAGCAATCTTTGAGGCACATGTTTTAATTAGTTTCTTAGCAGGCACCTTTATCCAGTCCTGAATCCTCTGATTTGCCTTGAGAGATGCAGTTGTGGAAGATCCATAGATTCTAGATCACGCAGAGTACTTTTTCACCTCTATCTTTTCTCTTCAGTGCATTGATCTCTTTCCATTGGCTAATGACCAAGCTACAGTTTTAAAAAATGTTTTGCAGCACCTTTGAGAAAACATCTCTGAAACCCATCTGATTTTCCCTCACATAGGCTTCCTCAAGAGTCTCTTTCACTGAGAGCTTGTATTCATGAGTACATCTCCATCTCTTTTAACTGATTCTGTTTTCAACTTCACTAAAGAGAAGAGAGAAAGTTGAAAGTATTTAGAAAATGCATTATCTATGGTGACATGTCATGTATCTCAATGCAATTTTGTGAGGACGATTCTCGGATTTCTGAAACAATAATAAATAACCCAAATATATGCCAATATATATGGCATTGGGTTTACAGGTTGCATTTGTGGAAATATTATATTGCAACACTTCACGTGAGCCTATTTAATGAAATACAATTCAAACACTCCTATCAACATATATTATACACTCTAAAACAAAACTAATAACTAGAAGTAAGGATTAGAACTTAATATTTACTGAGAAAAACGTCTTACTTTTTAGCTTCTTCCAAGTGGACAAGGCAGGGACATAGATACAAAAGCCAGTAAAGTAGAGCCTTAGAAACATCTTTTGGTTCTTGAAAAGTCTGTTAAAAAAATAATAATCATAGTGTGTCGTTTTTATAATTATATGATATTTCAGTATTCTAAGTACAGTACACAAATCTATACCAACTTACCCTACTAAATACTCTATGTATATTGTGTACTATCTCATACAGTATAGTCACTGCTAGAACAATCCCATTGCTCTCTATGAAATTCTTTTTTTGGTTCTTTTTTTTAATCCAACATTGACAACATTTGGCAACTGGGAGACTTTAATAATTAGCATGTATACTTTTTAGTGTCTGTCTACTATAGCAAATCATCAGATAATGTGTTCAGCTTGTAGAGTTTTGACAGCTTTTAGAGCATAGTCATACACAATTTTACCATTTAAGTAATGGAATACATTGACCTAAGTGTGGAGGATACAATTCACTATCATAGCATAATATTTCATGTGAATTAATACTTACGTACTTGGTATTTCCTGATCAGGCGCCTAGTATCGCTACTGGTTCTCCTGTAACCTGTTATGAGGTTCTTCCTGTTTAAATACAGATTTTGGAAGATTATTTTCAGAATATAATGACAACAAACTGAGTTAAAAAGCATCTGATTTAATTTTGCTGTTTGATTTAGAAAATGTAATTGCCTTCAGTACTGTAGATATTAATTCAATTAATTATTCTGGCCTTTGTGAGGTCTTATTATTACAGATTGCTGGTTGAAGAAGAGATCACTAAGTTTTTTATATTATTTCAAACCGTCTTGTTTCCTTTCTTCAAATATAAATTAGCACATAGATTGTAATGTATTTGTTTTAATTAGGGGTGGTCAATTACATACTAAGTTAAATGTCATTAAAAATAAATTCAATGATTCAATTAATTTTTTTCAACTGTTTCTCTCCAGACGTCTATAATTTGTTTTCTATGTATTTGGTGGGTGGGGGCCTTCTTTTCTTTGTATTTGGGTGGGGGGTTTCTTTTATATGTATTTGTGAGGTGGGGGGGAGTTTATATGCATTGGGGGGTGGGTTTTGCGTATATGTATTGGGAGCATGTTTTTATTTATGTGTTGTGGGGTGTTTTATTATTTTATATATGCATTTGGGGGGTGAGAGGCTTCTTTTCTATGATTTGGGGGGGTGGGGTGGTTTATATGCATGTGGGGTTGGGGGGCTGCTTTCTATGTATTTGGGTGGTAGGGGTAGTATTGGATTTTAATTTATTTCGGGTGTGGGGTCCTATTCTTAAGTATTTTGGGTGGGTACGTAGACTTTTCTATGTATTTGGTAGCGTGGGGGCTTTTTTTTATATGTATTTTGTTGGGGGAGAGGATGGCTTGATATGCATTTGGGGTGTGGTTTTTAGTATATGATTTTGGGGTGTGTTTTTTTAAGTATGCATGGGGTTGGGGGCGTTCGGTCGGTGTGGGTGGGTGGTGGGGAATCTATTTTCTATGTCCATTTGGTAAAGTTTGGTGATGTAGTTTAGTTGTTATGTTTCATATGTTATTGGGGAGCATGTTGGTATGTTTCTAGCTATTTGGGGATTTTTAATTGCATTTGGGGGGTGGTTTCTTTCTAAGGTATTTGGGAGGGGAAGAATGTTTTTTATATGCTTTTGGGTGTTGTGGTTTTTATTTCATATATGCCTTTTGGGGGTGGGGGGTGGGTCTGTTCTAGTATTTTGGGTTGGTGGGTGTTTATCTTATGATTTGGTGGTGGGGTACTCCTTTCTAAGATTTGGAGGTGTGGGGGCTTCTTTTTAATATTGTTTGGGGGTTGGGGAAGTTTTATGCATTTGGGTGGTGTATTTGTGTATATGTATTTGGGGGGGTTTATTGGCATTTGGGGATGATTTATGTTCATATATGTAATTTTGTGAGAGGGGGGGAGAGAGGCTTCTTTTCATTGTATTTGGGGGTGGGGAGGGGTTTTAATATGTCATATGGGTGGTGGGCTTCTTTCGATGTATTGGGGGGATGAGGGTTTTTTATCTTTATTTGGGGGTGGAGAGCTTTCTTTTTATGTATTTGGGGGTTGCTGAAGTACTTCTTTATATGGGATTGTGGGGATGGAGGTGGTTTATATTGCATTTTGGGGGGGTTTTTGTGTATAGGTATTTGGGGGTTGTTTATACACGTTAATATGCCATTGGGGGGGGGGCTTCTTGTCTGTGTATTTGGTGGTAGTGGGGTTCTTTATAAATGTAGTGTGGGTTTATATGTATTTGGAGAAATCTTTTAGTGGCTTTAGGGGGTGTGCTTTAATTTAAAAAAAATGGAATTGGGTGGGGACTTCTTATACCTTTGGGGTGGGGGCTTTCCTATGTATTATGGGGGTGGCGGGTACTTCTTCTTTATGTGATTTAGGGGGTGGGAGACATTTTCTATGATTTGTATAGTAGCGCTCTTTTTGGGATGGTGGGGATTTTATAGTTTTTGGCGGGGTGGCTTTGGCTGTTTCTTCATGTCTTTTGGGATATGTGGGTTGACTTTACTATGTATTTGGGGGACTGGGGGATTTCTTCTATTATTATAGGGGTGGAGGTAGGTTTCTATGCTTTGGGAATGGGTTTTGTATACTGTATTGGGGGGGTATTATTTTATAATATGCATTTGGGGGGGGGGCTTCTTGTGTGTGTAGGTGGAGGCTGGGGGGACTATTCGCTATGTATTTGGGGGTTTGGGGGCTTCTTTTCATGATATTGGTGGATACGTGGAGGGTTCTAAATTGTATTTGGGGGGGTGTTTTTTTACTATGTATTTTGGGAAGCAATTGGTTTTATAGTTGCTTTGGGGGTTTTTTTTATTTTTATATATTGCATTTTGGGGATTGGGGGGACTTATTTTATGTTAACAGTGTGCGCCGACGAGTAGGTTCTAAGCAAAACTTGCCTTGGAAAATCGGAGCTATTATCAAAACATGACATCAGGTACATGCTTGCGGTAAACTATGCTGCAACATTTCAGGACATTTTGCAAGAGGGATCAATGGCCAAGGATAAGCACAGCAGGGGTCCCTGGCAGTCACATTTAGTTTGGAATGGGATTGCCAGGGACCCCCGCTGTTAATCCGATGGGCCATGTTCGCTGTCTGCAAGAAAGGGCACTGATAATGTATGCGCAATGTACCCGCATGTACCCGATGTATGTACGAGTCTGGGTTTTGTTGGTGATGTCCCCAGAATTTGTTTTAGAATATCGTCGTTGGCACTACAGTATTGGGGATGGGGGTCTTTTTCTATGTATTTGAGGGGTGGATACTTCTTTCAAGTATTTTGGGGCGGTGAATCTTCTTTTCTATTGTATTGGCGGTTGGGGTTTTGATTGCGCTTGGGGAGTCTTTTCTATGTATTGGCAGTTGGGGGTCTTTCTTTGGGTGGGGTTCTCATGTTGGGTTGGGAGTTCGTAGCAATGGTGTGATATGAGTGGAGCTGGTATTTTCATATGGGTATGGGTTTTCATATGTGGGGGGTATGTTTGGTTCTTTTATAAGTATTTGGCGGCGTCGGATCTTCTTTTCAATGTGGATTTGGGTGAATGGGGCTTTCTTTTCAATGTATTTGGGTGGGGTGAAATCTTCTTTTTTATGTATTCTGTGCGGTTGGGGGCTTTCAGGTTTGGGTTGGGTTTATTATGGCATTGGGGGGGTTTTTCTTTCATGTATTTAGGCTGGTATATATTGGCGATCGTCTTGCTATTTCATGTTATTGGGGGTTGTGAGGGCTTATTTCATTATTTGGGCGTGTGAGGGCTTGACTATGCATAGGTGGGGATGGGGGACCAATGGGAGGCCTTCTTTCTACATTTGTTGGGTTGAGGGGCGTTATTTATGATTTGGGTCGTGGGTTCTTTTGTATGTATTAGAGATGGTGGGAGAGAGGCTTTTGTGTGGGGGAGGGACATGGATATGGAAGTGGGGGCGGCAGTAGGGAGGTGAGTTATGAGGCGGGCGGGGAGGAATGGGAGGGGTGACGGCGTTCTGTTATGTTCCCTTGGGCGCGGTTTTTATATGAGTGTGGCTGGGCTTCTCGGTGCTGGGTGGGGGTCGGTGTTAATGTAATATAGGGGTGGGGGCTATTATGATTGGAGTTATATTGAGTATGCTGTGTGGAGGTGTGTTTTTATATTTATTAATGGTTGTGGGGGCTTTCCTATTCATGTATGTGGGGGGTAGGGCTTTCTTATGTATTTGGGGGGCGGGGCTTCTTTTTCTTATTTAGGGGAGTGAGTGCTTTCTTTTCTATGTATTTGGGGGTGTGTGGCTTCTTTCTATGTATTTGGGGGAGAGGAGGTGAGTGAGGTGGTTATATGCATATGGTTGGGGGGGGGGGGTTCGTTTCTATGTTTTGGGGGGTCAGGGCCTCTTAATTATTTGTTGGGGTGGGCTTCGTTGGGGGTTCTTTTATGTATTTGGGGTATGGGGACTTCTTTTCTCGGTATTGTAGGGGTGGAGGCTTCTTTTCTAGTATTGGGGGTGGAGGAGGCTTCTTTTTATGTATTTGCGGTGGTGAGGGCTGTATTTGTTTATGATTTGGGGGGAGGGGTTTTATGCATTGGGGGTGAGGGGTTTTTTGGCATATGTTTTTGGGGGGTTTTTTTTAATTATTGCATATGGGGAGTGGGGGCTTCTTGGTGCTGTATTTGGAGGAAGGTTCATTGGGAGGTTAACACTAAGTTAATATTTACAGCCTTATATATGTGTTAGTGAATACATGACATGTGCTGTTTTTTCCCATTTAAATATTATGCATAGTAATGGTGATCATGTGGAATGTTGATTTTGTGTTCAAGTTATCATAGAGAGGGTACCAGAAAAATTGTAGGATCAAGCGGGGTCGTTGGGAATCCACCAAAGGGAGAGGTAGTAAGGGTATCCCCTGGCTACTATTCACCCAATGGGCTGGCAGTAAACCCTGGATTAACAGGCTGCCAGTAGTTGGTATTGGGTTTTCACCTTCACCTTTGGTCTGCATTTGAGGACAGCAGAGGGTGTGCACATCCTGTTGTAGCTGGGACAACGGGTTGCCCACCTTCTGTATCAAAGGCAGGACCACCCTAAATGTTAGGATGGTTGTTCTGTCCCCCCCGAGGAAGGCAGGTCACAGACTGGGAGCCTGAGATTGAGGCCTATACCATGTGTACTCTTCTGCAGGGAGGAATGAGTGTGAACCAATCCTCTGCTCCGCATAGGGAGGTGAGAGATAGAGCTGATTGCTGGGGGGTTTGCCCTTGGCCTGTGTGACGGTTTGTATCCAGGGACCATCTCCTGTGATATCTAAGGAGTAGTAAAGAGACGGTATCCGGAGATGGACTTGCTGCGTAGTGTGTTACTGCAAAGACTTTAGTAATAAACAGTTCCTGTTTGCAATTATACCTGCAGCTGGCCTGGTGTGATCTAAATGGGGGGAGAGGTTACCAAGTTCTTACCGTGGGAGATGCCTCCATATTCTGGACCGGCTGCGGCAGATGGAGGCGCGTGCACTGTTGAGTATTATGTGGGGTATGGACCCCAGAATCTGTTCCTGTGTCACAAAGTCATCGCGGACGACTCAGCCTGTGTTGCCAGCAGGTAGGACACACATACACCCTTGAATGGCCCCATCTGCGATTGGGGGTGGGGGGAGAAGTGGAGAAACAGTTACATATGTTTTTGGGAGCATATTTTATATGTTTTAGGGGGTGTTGTTAGTTTTTATATATGCATTTGGGGGTGGGGGGCTTTCTTATCTTTGGGTGGGGGGGGCCTTTCTATGTATTTGGAGATGAGTGGTGGTGGTATTTCTGGTTATGTATTTAGGAGGTTGGAGGCTTCTTTTCTATGGATTGAGCGGGTGGTGAGGGGCTTCTTCATGTGAAAAAGAAAGTACACCCTCTTGAATTCCATGGTTACATATGCAGGACATAAATACACAATCATCTGTCCTTAGCAGGTCTTAAGAACATGAGGTAAATACACAACCTCAGATGAACAAAACAACAATGACATCCGCTGTACGAAGTCTTAAGGACGAATACCATTAGGGTTGTGTTTTTGGAATACATGTGCTAGACCCCTGAAAATTAGATGTTTTATTTTTGCCTCGACAATGCTTCCACAGAGTTGTATTAGCATTAGTATTAGTTATAACTTTTTCGCAAACAATTCATCGATGTCATGTCACTGCGGTGGAGCAGTGACGTCCATTCAGGAACATCCCAGAGACACTGCAGTTCATCGAGATCCTGGGGAGCAGAGACACGTGAGCAGGGAGGTGCATGGAGCACTCAGTACACGGAGTTTCACCTACTCAGGGTACCGGCTCATGCTATGCATAGGTGGATGCCCCCCGTTCTCAACACCTGTAATTTGCGTGACCTCATTGAAAGCGGGAAGTGCACTCAGCATCGGGTTACACGGAAGCCATCTGCACAGGCACGGTCACTCCTACACGTGGTGAAGCCCCTGGAGGATACCTATAACACTGCTGGGACCTCTATTTCCTGGTGGCGATTGAGATAGGTTCATATCATGCTTAATCTGAGATGTTGGTGAGTTTGCAATTATATTATTTTTACAGTCCATAAATATGTTGATACTTATACTAACATCTGAGGCGACCTGCTGTTGTTTTTTGCTTTTCCCATCGAGATACGTCACCATTAAGGGATGGTGAGTCCCCTGACACAGGCTGCAAAGACTCTGAGGACAGCGTGGGACTGGGAATTATTAATCTGTACCTCAAGTGTTGTTTATCCTATTATTTCTGTGTTTTGTCTAAGAAAGCCTGTTTTATAATATTTATATATATATAATAATAATATATATATTATATATATAGGTATTAATATATATTATATATTTTATAAACACATTATCGACTCCGACACATATGGTCTATATTCCAATTCAATAAAATTTATTGAGTCACTGGGGTGTAGGACGCCACTATTATTTGTTTTGTTTTTTATGCTATTATTATTATATAATTATTAGCATTATAATAAGAATCATCATCACTTGATAAAGGTACCGCACGCGGATCGAAACGTGGAGTTATGTCTTGGTTAATACAATATATTTCTTTGTGACAACCATTTTGTGAGTGCTTTTTGCCTCGGATATCGTCATCATACAGTTATCGTATTGCCCTATATATTAAAAAAAATATAATATATATTATAGCAAAGGTAAGTATTAAGTATCCTCATTTTGACTGTCTTTAGAAGGTCTGCAAATCCACGACTTCACACCTATCACCCAGCACACAGCACTTCCACTTGCAGCAAGGGATTTCTGGGTGGAATGGTACTGCCAAATGAGCACACACCAGGCACATTTTGTCTTAAGCCAATGCAAGCTGCTTGTAGTCCATTGTTGTAGTTTCCTATATGTAATCTTTGTGTGTAGTACATGTCTGCCTTCCTTTGATCTCGCGACCTTAGTTGATGGGTAACTGGAGGAACAATGGGGAGGGAAGGAAGGGTAGGCAAACAGGGGGAGAAGGGGGGAGGGGGGGCTGGGTAGTAATGGTTAGTAGGGGAGAGAATAGAAGAAAAGAGGAAGGGAAAAAAGAAAAGGAAAATGAGGCTACAAAAACGTTGCCCCAAAAAATATGGGCCCCCACCACGCAAGGGTGGGAGAGTGGTGCATTAGTGCCCTCTGGAGGGACTTCTCCATGAGTCGCCCCGCCCCGTTGATGGGTTAACCATTAGGGAGTACATGGAAGGCACCCCGCAAGTAAGTATCAACAAAAACAATCGGAGCTATATAAAGACTGATATTGTAATACATGGTGAAGATACTTAGGTTTCAACAATAAAATTTAAGTAGTACTTCTAAAACAATACATGTTAACATCTGGGATTTATATATTTTCTTTGTTCTAGTCTCTCTATGTGGAGAGATTCTGGCCTAAACTCGCCTTTCTCAGATTACACAACAAATGAGTGGGGTTAGTAGAGACCACAAATATCAACATGAGAAAAAGAGAATGGACATGTTACGTTTGATTTCAACCTTGTTGTATGTATCGTATGATCATTATTTATACTGTATAGCGCCATAATGTACATAGCGCTTACCCACACGGTAGTTGGTCATACAGTTGTGGTTAACGAATAATAAATTAATAGATAATTTATAAATTAACAGTCATGGGAATAAGTGCTTTAGACAAACATATACATTAAGGTAGAGGAGTCCCTGCCACGAGTGAGCTTACAAACTCTAATTGGTATTGGTAGGGAAGAACGTACAGAGACAGGAGAGGGAGTAGTTCTGGTTAGTGCGTTCTGCAGGGAACTTAAAGTATCTGATATAAACCTTTTTTTAGGAGGGTTGAGAGGATGTTCCCATTTTCCTGGTTTTTGTAAGAGGATTAATACCTTTTTTAACTTGACACGTCAATTTAAATCTAAACATAACCAAAGTAGATTATCATCCCCAATCTCTCCCCGTCTCTCCCTCCCACTACCTCTCAATCACCACGGCATAATCTTGGGACCGTTTTGCCATTCACTTTAAACATAGCCATAGCTCACCAGACATGACGACAGGGATTTGTAGTCTCACACCACAAGTTCCCGTGGGATTTTCTTACATCTCCACACATATAAAGCAGGGTTGACAGAATGGGTCAGTCGAACGGGGGTACTGGCGCTCAGGAAAGTCCAGAGGATTTAATGCCGCCCCATGCTGGGTTCGTCCTCTCTCCGTATGGCGGTGGTAAAAAGAACTTGTTAAGAGGAGCCAGATTAATACCAGGATCAGGAAAAGTGGTTGTCAACTTGAGCGTGTGGCCGACTGCTTGTCGGATTTTAGCGATGGTTGTTCGAGAGTGGATGGCGGAGCTTGCGACCATGCTTTCAGTGGGGGGTGGGTCCATGGGCGAAGGAGAATTTGCACGATCTCCGCTGTTCCTCTTCATTCTTCAGGCGTCGGGTTCCTCTGGGATGGCCAGGCGTTGTGCGGCAATGGAGCTTCGCCGGTCTTTGACCCCAGTTCGGTTCTGATCTTGTTCATCAGGCTCTTCTTCATGATGGTTTGTCCTGGAGACCCAAGTCCCCTCAGAAATAGGGGGGGACCATCCAAGTATTGAACACCGGTGGAGATCCCTCTCCCCCCCTGCTTGTTAACTTACCAATTAAAAATGGGAAAAGCCCCACGAATCTCTCACTTTGTGCTCCCTAGTTTTGGGTAAGGTGAGCCTTCCCTTGTCTATCTTTACGTCGCTCTTTTTACCAAGTAACGGGTAGATTTCCAGGTGAGATATTGCGAAATTTGTGAACATCATCACCTCTTCTTCTCGCTAGCTGAGTGTAGAACTCTTTCCTTTGTAGTGTAGGAATCAAAAATCGGATGATTGATCATCCTGGCTCTTTTTAGGTCTTGGAGATTTCGGTCCCCAGGGTCCTATGGGCGCACGGTCGAATTCAAACTGTCCTGTACCAAGCTCTTGGCACCATGTAGGTGAACAGGTCTTCAGATAGGCTGCAGATGGGTCAGTCTTCTATGGATCCGGTATGTATTGCACAGGGCAGAAGGTTTGCGGCATTTGGTCTCTGTTTTCTTGTTCCTCGCATTCTCATTCAGAGACCGAATTTCCAAAATCCCCTTAGTACCCCCCCTATTTACCTCTCATTCTCCAGCCCCCAGAGCAGAGGATTGTTCCTTATATATCCTTGCCTCACCCCTTTTTCTGCAGGCGTGTCCGTTTTTCCAGCTAGAACATTCATTTGTAGGTTCTTGCGTTATCGTGGATTAGCTTCTTAGAGAGGTCTCCTGGAATCCTTGGGCATTTTTAGGAATAGATTCTACAGGTTTAATCTTGGAATATCTGTGAGGTTCTGCCTTATAATCTTGTTCAGGATTTGTTATCGGTGGGCCTTACGATCACGCAGGCCGTGGATCGCCATATGGGATCGAGCCGCCGCTGGCAGAGGGTATGGGAGGACAACCATACACGTTGCGTCACCCCCTCGAATATGGTTTTTTAATAATACTTTTGTGTTAGGTTCAGAAAATTTGTAAGTTAATATTAAAACTTTATTATTTTTGTTGACATTATCAGTTAGGAGTAGTTGTGAATATGGTGTAGGGTCTCCTTCTCTTTTCGTTTTGTTCAGTATCAAGACCTGCTACGTTTAATAGGGATGGGTTAACAAAGCACATCCGAAATGGTTATTTTTTTAAAATACTGGATCTACTGTCCCAAAAGTGGAGGTGTTGTCTCTTTCCTTCCCTATGTGGAAATGGTCTCAACTCCCTGGTCTCACAAGAGAATCAGGAGGAGCACAATGAAGAGGAAACTTGGTGGGCCTACAAGCCTTTGAATGGACCTTATGAGGGGGAAGCAAAGAGATGTTCTGCGGTGTTTGTTAAGATTGTAAGGTTTTTTTTTAAAACTGGTCTTCTGCTCAAGCTCTGGAATTGATAAGGTTTTAATAAGCATAACCGCTGGCCTTGGCTATTTTTCACGGGAGGCTATTGTAAAGAGCTTTTAGACCACCTTTTCGTGCCTGTCATACGTTGTTAAAACAAGGGCTACAGAGGATAGGGCTGCATTATAGGCACCATTGTTATTATTCCTCTTGCCTCCTCAGCAGTAAAATGTTTTAAGATCTCAGAAAAGGATTATGTAGGGTTATCATGTGAAATGTAGATTGTGTACCCATATTAACAGATGACCACTGATGTTTGTCCCTGCTTTATGTATTAAAACACTGGCTTTGTGAACCAATTAAAATTCAGTTGTGGGGAATTTCAAACTACGAGCCTCCTTGAATTCTTCAGATCCGAGCTCGTATGTCCTAACTACTTTGAAAAGCCAATCCCATATCCGTTGCGTTTCGTTGCCCGGGAGAAGTAGAAGTTTATGATTTGCTTGCCCTAGAAGGACCTGTTGTAGAATCTAACAGTTTTGGTTTGTCAGAAGTGGGATTTCTGCACAGGAAAAAGGGTGAGTAAAAGATTCCTTTTTATTTGTTTTATCAGCCTTTTACTCTGCGAAAATAAACATACGCTCTAAAATTTATAAGGGCAAAAGAAACTAGGGTTGAAGTTATGTCCCTATATTGTTAATCGTATGGGTCCAGTGTAGTCCCTGTAATTCAAGGGTTAAGTCCCCAGATTTATGAACAAAGGGGATGAGTCCCTATTGTTTTTCGAGGGTAAGTCTCATGATTTATGTAACCAAAGGGTGGTAGTGAAGTCCCTATTGTTTAATCCCAGTGTAAGTCCTGATAAGTAAAACGGACGGTATATGATTCATAATAGGATGGCCAATTTAAGTAAAAGTTACGTTAAATAAAATATTTAAAGTGTTAAGTAACATAAGTTTTGTTTAAAGTTAAGTTAATAATTGGTTAGAATACGTGCGCATAAAGTGTTAAGGATTGCTTTCTGTGTTATAAACTATTAGGGCACTTAACATTTTGTATCTAATGAACTAAAAAAAAAACTCTAACCTGTCAGCCCCTCGCATCAACCCCCTCCCTCACGGTACAGTTGGCAAATGAGCTGTGGCTCAGTCTCTCGCCTGTATGTATTGTAATAAGAGCTGCAAGTAGCCCCCACCTATTTGCCTCAGGCTATTTTACAGCAGGGCTTATATTGTAGGAATGTACCAAATCGGGTGACGCAGCATGGCTCCTTAGGAAAATACGAACATGCAAACTCAATATTATGTGTGCAACATTAACTGAGTATTTGAGTTATATGTATTAGTTTGTGAAATAGTAATAATATTTTCCCTGTAGAATTGTAAAAGTGGAAACAAAGAGTTATAACATGTGTATAGGTTTCGTTTTCCCTCAGAATGTTTTGATTTTTAGAGTTTGGGATATTGTAAAAAAAAAAAAATAAAAAAAGTTGATGATTGAAGTAATATTCCTGTGTGTGTGCTTGTAAAGAATCTGGTGTGAAATTCTATCGATGTCATGAAAGTGTTATTTGCATTGATATATAAGAATACGGTGTATTGTATGTATACCAAAAATGACTATCAGGACTTGCCAAATGATTTAAAAAAGAATATATGTGAATGCTCATTGTGAAATTTAATTTTGAAAAGGTGTACACCACCAGTATAAATATAAACTAATTACCACATTGGGAAGGGTGGAAAGTTTTGGTATCTGTGGAGAAAAAAGAATAAAGATAAGGATGAATTTTTATTGTAAACAGTCCAGTCACGGAATTAAAAGGGATGTTTTATAAGTTACTGGCCAGGCGATTTATTTCCTTAACAAGAATTCTAATTATTTTCCTCTAAATCTCAACAGATAAAATCAGGTGAATAAGTTATATAGAATAACAGGGGGAAATATATTCTAGAACCAACGCTAAACTAGAAGAGCAGCATTTTAAAAATTATTAAAAAAAAAAAAAAGTTAATTATGATATGAAGGAAATAAGGCAAAAAAAAAAGGGATATCTTTTTAATGTTAGTCTGCAGGATCAAACTGTGTTTCTTTTCTATTATTGATGAATAAACTAGGTGAGAAAATATGTGTGTATTTTGTAAAAAATAAAAAAAACTGGTTGAATGGTGAAAGAAAGTAAATTCTGTTTGTTTTTTGTGTCTTGCGCTCTGTGCTGCTTTTTGTTTGTATAACCCCCCAGTAACAAACTATCTGGAAAGTATATGTAAAGCCTACAATTGTCTGGGTGTTTTAACCAAAGATCCCGTTTTGTAATTTTTTGGAATAACCAGTAACAATTTCGGGCTGTGTTATGTGTGAAGAGCTGGCTTATTTTCACAAGCTGTGTACCAAAATTGTATTGCAGTAGTAAAACCAGTATATTACTATTTTTTTGTTGACAAGGTTTTGGCAGGAAGCCCAGTAGAGTTATTTGAGTCTTGTTATATGGTAGAAAGGGAAACAGGTTGGTAAAATTGCTTAATATTATAGAAAATCTGCAATAAACAGAGGGACGAGTAATCCAGAAGAGCACTCTAAACCCACATGGTGGGTGGGTAACGAAGTGGTTAAAACTAAATTCTTTAAATATCCGTGTAAATAATGGGTGATATGTTTAAATACAAAAATTAAACGCTTCAGATCCTATAGTATGAACATGAATGTAGATGTGTCCTGGATCCACTAAATAGTGTCTTGCCGTGGGAAAGGGGGATAAAGTAACCATATCGTCCAACTGTAATCAGCACAGAATAACTCTAGGCTGAGCCTCATTGTACTGGTATAAGTGTGCAGACCTTCGAAATAGCAGTAAAGCAACGGACAAGGAAACGGCCTCTAGCCAGGTCTGCCAATATACTAGAGGGTGCTCTATGGAATATTTTCTGCAAAGTTTATCAAATATTTAATATTTTATTCATTTTTAACTCATCTTTTTCTCTCAAATGTGTCCCACCTTTAACATTAAACTGTGTCTATTGAGTTTTTATGCAACCGGTTGTTCTTTCAGCAAATCAGATGCATTTGTGTGCTAATAAGTTTCTGTCAGAAGAGTCGATAGCAGATTCTATTTATATTCAGTAGGGTTGGTTTCTTTTGAGATTTCTAATGATAGAAATGTTATACCCAAAAGGTGTTAGGTTAGTTTTTGCAATACATCAAAGCATATTCATTAAGGTTATTGCTTAAATGGCTGTTGATCCTTATGTCCCTCCCTCCCCCTCCCTCCCACCCTGTGATATTGTTCTCATGTAATTACCAAGTGAACAAAAGGAGGGGTGTTATGTGCTGTTATTATTGCTGGCTGTCTGTGCCCATCCTGAAATGATGAAACCATTTATGGCAAGGCTGGAGAGTGTCGCTCTTGGCCCCTCTTGGGTATAATAGTGTACCTTAATATGTTTTGGCTTTGTAATTTTCCTTTTGATACCCCACATGGGTAGAATAAACTAGGGAAATGGGTATGTTAGGGTTAACTGTGGAAGCCCAGTGGGCTAGTTAATGCATTCTCTGGTATGTCCTTTGCGACCTCATAGGCATGCAGCTGCCTGTGCGAGCTTTTAAGTGAATTGCCTTGTATAGGTGGCCCCTTATGAGAAATAGCTGCAGAAGGGAGTCTCCTGGCACATAAAGGAAAAGGGAGGGGCTATTTTGGCCTGTCTTAGAGAAGAGAAGGTTTTAGAACCCCACATGATAGGTGCAAATGGTAGGAATTCTTAGTGCAAGCCTTGTGTTACATGTTGGTTGTAGTGTCTAAACCTGCAATGCATTGTGGTTTGTTCCTGTGATTTAAAACCCAGGTGGGTGAATTACATGTGAACAAGCATCAATGTCCCCAGCTCAGATATGGAGTGCATGAAAGTGTGAAATGACACCTGTTATTTCTATGTCATATTCCCTTATAGGCGGGAACTGTGAATTTTCTCTGTGGTTGTTCAGTTTTTTAGGAGGATATTTGGGTGGGAAATTATAATAGTTTGGTTTGAAGGAGTTGTGGGGCCCCAAAGTCACTGGTAGTCACTTAATTTCCCCAGCTAAGGAGATGATTTGACGGTACGCAGTTGTGAATTACACCGGGCCTCCCGTGCCCACCATGACTTCTGGATATTCGAGCCAATCTTTTCCTAATAAGATAAGGGTCCCCAAAGTATATTCTCGTTTTTCTTGTGTTTTGTGGTTCAAGGTGTTCAGGTTCTGCTCGAACAAACAGCGGACCGGACCCGCGAGGGCTTGATTTGGTGGGGTTGTAAAAGTCACCAGACCGAGACCGCGCAGGAGGCTGATCAGGAGTTGCGCAGTTCGTTAGTCATATGTCGCGAGGGATCAGGATCTGGAGAATGGACATGCCGTCGTCGTTGTAGAAGCCAGGGTCAGGACAGGAGACAATCATGGATAAAACATTTTTGTTTCAGGCAAGCAAAGAGTTCGGACAATCAGGTAGTCAGGAGAGCCATCGCTTCAGCTTAGGAGTGCGCGGGGTGTGTGCCTCTGAAGCGATGCGACGGACCATGGCCCATCGGGTATGGTCACAAGGATAGTGTAGGAAGACCAGAGTAGCACACCGCTTTTGCTGCACGGGTGACTTGTTGTTTGTGCACCAGGCTACAGCGCAAGAGTTCGTCTGAAGAGGGTCTAGGGACATCATCTGTCTCAGCGCAGGGGAGGAACCAGGGCAGACACTGGCCTCTTCTAGATTAGGGACCGAGTAGGACCCAGGAACCAGGAAGCTGAAGGATACACGGGAACACCTCCGCCTTCAGTGCACATGGAATCCAGGAGGACCGAAGACGCTAGTGGACGAAAACATACTGCCCTTCAGTGAGGAATCCAGGAGGCTTGAGGGAGCTATGGGAAGAAAACCTCTGCTTTCAGACAGTGGAGAATCCAGGGAGTGGACCAGCTGAGTGAATTATAGCTACGCGTCCAGGAGGAAACAAGGAGTGATGAACAAGAGAGTACTCCTCAGCTACAGAACCGAGGAGAATGGAGAAGCCGCTGCTTTGTGAATATATAGCAGCCGGTCATTAGAGGAAACCTGGCTGCTTGCAGAACAACAAGAGGAATACTCCGCTTCAGCAACGAGAGGACAGGAGGATCCAGGAACAAGCGAGGCTGTGGTCAGAAACAGATGTGATATCCAAGAAGGACTTGTCGGCCGGGGAGAATGTAGCATTATGAGGACGACAATACTTAAAGGCCAGCGGGCCAATACCCGGTAGGGGGTGTGACTTTGTGAGGTACCTTGCTCCAATATTGAAGAATGCAAAGTCTAGGTTTTGCGCCAGTGATAGGTATTTTGCACAAGCTGCAGTAGATTACTCAGATGGGAGTTTGTGAGTGTGTATAGCTTTGGGAGTGAATCCAGATGGCCAGGCTAAAACATCAGGAGAGGTGCTCACAGGGACTGCACGTCTGCAAGGTAAGGGCAACCCAGTAAAACTGCGGAAGGGATTCCTTCACTTAAAAGGTCTTATCCGAATGACACCTTACCATTTGTTTTTCTGGGCCTTTTTGTGCCTTGTGATTGATCGCTTAAATATAAAGGTTGTATTTTGGACCCTGCATAATGTGACAATAGATATAATTTCTCTCATGGGACGACCAATGGTCACCCTAGGACCTTGTAGAGTAATGTTGTTATGCTTGGGTTTTGTTTCCTATTGTGTCTACATATAAGCCCTTTTTTGTCATTCTCACTAGTTGTAGTACACTACTTTATCGTCTGCTCTTGTGGAATCCGATTGCAACCCTACATTGTCAACTTATATATGGTCTGAGTGTCCTCCATGTCCAGGGGTCATTGTTCGTTTTCTACGAGTTATTTTTACTGTAGTATGTCATGTGACTTTTGTAGTAATGTTTGTGCTACACATTGGCTTTTATTTAGCATTTTCATGAATTATCTTTAATTAGTAATATTGTCAAGTCCAAAAATTATGCAGCTAGCAGTGAAATATTTTCATGTATGTATGATTACAGTACAATAAAAATTAAATGCATAAATCAATAGTGCTGGTGTTTTTTTTTTTTAACCTGAATGAATAACAAGAAAGCTTTGCATGTTTCTTCCCTGTTTCTTGATTACAGTAAACGTATGATGAAAAGTACTTGCATATAGTTTATTATATACTAAAGCAGTGAAATTCCGGGCATTATTAAAATCCCTGCTTTCTGATTGGTTAGAATTCTGGGCATTATTCATTCAGTAATGCCCGGAATATTTGGGAACGTGCCAATTTACCTTTCAGCGATGCAGGGAGAGCGCGCTGAGAAAAAACGTCAATATTTAAATTTCAACAAAAGACAGGGGTGCCCAATGCTACATCTAATTGACAAAACATATATGGTAATAAGTATAAAGTTTAAATACTTCAATGATCAGATAAGAACAAGAATTTGGTACTCTCTCAAAATTGAGTGTTTATGGGGATTCTAAGAGACTCCTGTTCAAAGTTTCAAAAGGTATGGCAACCGTGGCTGATCTATTAGTCTCTTAACATGCAGGATCACCCACCCATAGATCAGTCCAATATCCTCCAATGAGAATCCATGTGCTATCCAGGTTACCCGATGGGTAAGCCATCCCCTCCTCCCAATAATAGTAATAAAGAGTATTTTTTACAGTGGACATGTATAATGTATTTCTATATATGCGAAGTATGATTGTCAGGATTGTCAGGAATGTTGCACCATTCCTTTCCCCCCCTCTCACCCATTAGGCTAAGGCCCCGCTGCCTCAGACCACGCGCCCGCACTGCAGGAAAAGTACTTGCATATAGTTTATTATATACTAAAGCAGTGAAATTCTGGGCATTATTAAAATCCCTGCTTTCTGATTGGTTAGAATTCTGGGCATTATTCATTCAGTAATGCCCGGAATATTTGGGAACGTGCCAATTTACCTTTCAGCGATGCAGGGAGAGCGCGCTGAGAAAAAAACGTCAATATTTAAACTTCAACAAAAGACAGGGGTGCCCAATGCTACATCTAATTGACAAAACATATATGGTAATAAGTATAAAGTTTAAATACTTCAATGATCAGATAAGAACAAGAATTTGGTACTCTCTCAAAATGGAGGGTCTTATGGGGATTCTAAGAGACCCCTGTTCAAAGTTTCAAAAGGAATGGCAACCGTGGCTGATCTATTAGTCTCTTAACATGCAGGATCACCCACCCATAGATCAGTCCAATATCCTCCAATGAGAATCCATGTGCTATCCAGGTTACCCGATGGGTAAGCCATCCCCTCCTCCCAATAATAGTAATAAAGAGTATTTTTTACAGTGGACATGTATAATGTATTTCTATATATGCGAAGTATGATTGTCAGGATTGTCAGGAATGTTGCACCATTCCTTTCCCCCCCTCTCACCCATTAGGCTAAGGCCCCGCTGCCTCAGACCACGCGCCCGCACTGCAGACAGGCTGCGTGCGGAGAGGCACTTGGGGCTTTTTCCGGTCCATTTTTGCGAGCGGGGGGGCATAGCCAAAACGGGTGGGGGGCGCACCCATGACGTGGGGGGGGGGGACTGGGACCGGCTCGGGAGGATTCCCCTGCTGGTGGGGATCGCTCGTGCGGCCGCCCGCGCCGCCGGGCGCAGCGGGTCCCAGCCCTTACCCCTCCTTTTTATTTCTGTACCCCTTCTCCTCCACACCCACAACTGCTGGAAAAAAACCTAAGAAAAACTTAAGTTGAAAAAAAAAAAATTAATAATAATAATAATTACTTGGTTTTTTAGTTAAACCCTTTGGCCAAAGCGTCGTCAGCCTGCATGCCAAAAGCCAAGGTGTACATTTGTATACTGTAGAAACTGAAATATCATATAAATTAGTAAAAACGACCACAAAATATGATTATTATTTTTTTAACAGATTTCAAGAACCAAAAGATGTTTCTAAAGGCTCTAGCTTTACTGGCTCTTGTATCTATTGCCTGCCTTGTACCACTTGGAGAAGCTAAAAAGTAAGACTTTTTTCTCAGAAATATAAGTGCTAATTTCTTCTTCTAGTTATTCTAGTTTTGTTTTAGAGTGTATATATTGTTGTATGGACGTGTTGAATTGATTTCATTAAATAGGCTACACTGTGAAGTGCTTGCAATATAATAGTTTCCCAAATGCAACCTGTTAACACAAGCCAATATATATTTGTCATATATGTGGGTTAATTTACTTATATGTTCTCAGAACGTCCTCACAATGCATGGAATACATGTAACATGTCACCAAGTGATAATGCATTTTCTGACTAACTTTTCTCTCTTCATCTTTAGTGAAGTTGAAAAACAGAATCAGTTAAAGAGGATGGTAGATTTACTTCATGGAATACAAGCTCTCAGTGAAAGAGATCTCTCTGAGGAAGCCTATATGAGGGAAATCAGAGGTTTCAGAGATGTTCTCAAAGGTGCTGCAAAACAATTTGTTAAAACTGTAGCTGGTCATATAGCCAATATAAAGAGATCAACTGAAGAAGAGAAAGCGATAAAGAGGGTGGAAAATGTACTGCGTGATCTAGAATCTATGGATCTCTCACAACATGCATCTCAAATGCAAATCAGAGGAATCAAGGACTGGATAAAGGGTGCTGCTAAGAAACTAATTAAAACAGTGGCCTCACATATTGGTAATCAGTAAGAGAGAGTTTGAGATCAGAGATATGCAATAAAAAAGCCTTACATATTGAGCTCTTAAACAGGCTTCTCTCCTTCCTGGTCCAAGTTAGACAGTTTATATGATGAGAGCAGTCTAGCAAAATCAGTGCATCTCACCTTTCTCAGAATCCACATTATGATGTAATTTATTGCTTGTGAATATTTTTGGAAATGGCTGGCTTTTATTTAGCTTTTCAAGAATTATCTTGAATTAGTAATATTGTCAAGTCCAAAAATTATACAGCTAGCAGTGAAATATTTTCATGTATGTATGATTACAGTACAATAAAAATTAAATGCATAAATCAATAGTGCTGGTGTTGTTTTTTTTTAACCTGAATGAATAACAAGAAAGCTTTGCATGTTTCTTCCCTGTTTCTTGATTACAGTAAACGTATGATGAAAATTACTTGCATATAGTTTATTATATACTAAAGCAGTGAAATTCCGAGCATTATTAAAATCCCTGCTTTCTGATTGGTTAGAATTCTGGGCATTATTCATTCAGTAATGCCCGGAATATTTGGGAACGTGCTAATTTACCTTTCAGCGATGCAGGGAGAGCGCGCTGAGAAAAAAACGTCAATATTTAAACTTCAACAAAAGACAGGGGTGCCCAATGCTACATCCAATTGACAAAACATATATGGTAATAAGTATAAAGTTTAAATACTTCAATGATCAGATAAGAACAAGAATTTGGTACTCTCTCAAAATGGAGGGTTTATGGGGATTCTAAGAGACTCCTGTTCAAAGTTTCAAAAGGTAT